>AWOL01S0042204.1:47513-69739 GCA_000715115.1 Nicotiana otophora | reverse complement strand
AAATTAGACATGACTAATCCCTTAAGAAAGTTATCACGCCATCCATCATAGGGAAGAGTCACCCGGTTCGACACAACTTATTTCCTTGGAAAGAATCGTNTCAAAGAGCCAAAAATAGAACCTAAAAGTCACAACAAGGACTATCACTTCAATAATTTTTCATATTAAAGATGAAGACTTCATATGCCAAAGTTTAAATCATGTTGGTACCAAGCAAGCCACATGTTGATTTATGGACAAAACGATCACACCCAATAACCAATTTATTCACTACTAGCTACTAAACTAACTAAAGAAAATTACCTAAAAAGAGAAAAATTAGACATGACTAATCCCTTAAGAAAGTTATCACGCCATCCATCATAGGGAAGAGTCACCCGGTTCGACACAACTTATTTCCTTGGAAAGAATCGTGGCATAAAGAAAAAATAAGGAGTTTAATTAATACTACTACAAGTAAATAAAGTAACAAAATAAGAAAATAAAAACTAATGCTAACATGCTAGAAATAAACTACAAAATATCACTAATAAACTACAAACGTTACCCTATCTACACAATTTCACAAAAAATAGTCATGCTCCAAATACATCATCACATATAAATGATCCAATCCCAACCTAAAGTGTTGCACTGTCCTCAATGCAACTAAACAAAATAAGATAGAATGAAAGAGGTGCTCCCTGAAACTGCATCACTCTGAGCTGGAGGTGGTGTGAAATTTGAGCTCCACCAGAGGTGGTGCTCCCGTGTAAGAAAACTATCACTTATTATGCTAAGCCAAACACTTAAAAGGGTTTGGAGAAAACATTTATGTCTAAATGCAAAAATATAAACTAACCTAGAAAGAAAGTAAAATGATCAATAGCTACAAGCATGGATACAATGGGAACTACACTCAAGTAACGATCCAATGTATTTCATAATTTTACAAACATGAGAGAGTTTATGTTAATTAGTCTCGGGTAATAGTTCTATATTTGATTCTTCCGAAGGTTAACAAGACTTTCTAATTGAATTATACCTAAAACAACTAAGATATTAAGCACACCCGAATATGTCTACAAGTAGTTCAATCATATCCTTAAGTAGAATCTATAAAGTGGGGGTTAACGCCTCAAGTTCTTATTAATTAATCTTTTCCAACCCCAAATTATCTTTTCCAAAATTAACTCAAAGTTAATGGGCGAGTTCTAGGGTTAGCTAATCCCTTTGAAAATATTAAAGAAAAAAAATAATTAAAGAAACAATAACTCGCTTCATAATAAATAAAAATCGTTCAATACATAAGCACAACAAGATATTTAATGCACACTTGAATTATGAATATTCCCATAAACAAGATTCAAGTGTTGGAAAAAATACTACACACTTAGATATTCAATACAAAGCAAGGAAATGAAGAAATGAACTTAAATGGGTAAGAAATTCTCAACCAAAAGCTTCAAATCTTCAAGACCCAAGTGTGTGTGCAAGAACCCTAGCTCCAAAACTTGTGTTCTCTAGTGACTTCAACCGTGTTTGCATAACTTATTTCTCCTAGACTACTGCGATCTCATGCATCTCTGTACAATCGCACAGAGCATTAACTGGCAATAGTCCACTTTTCCCAATTTAACACATTTTGACTTGTTTTCTTCCGTATCTCCTCCAAATCATACGATACCTGAAATATGCCAATAAACGCCTTAGTTTCTCAGCAATATTATACAAAAGTCTAAGTATCAAGAAGAGGTAAGTTAATAAAATACCAACTTATCACAACCCGATCCCATAAATATCACTCAAAATCAGGCCCTCGTCCTCACTCAGTCATCACTTTTTCCAGTCTCTCGAGCTCACAAAACTCATGCCAATCAGCCCAACCAATCATACATGATGTAACAAGGAATCGGGTGGATTGTGATTGTGAGCCTGTGACCATGCCGGTCAGATTGTGATTGTTAGCATGTGACCATCAGCTCTACTGATACCTGTGACCATGCAGAAGGGACTGCGATGACCAAGCAGCTCTACCTCGAATCATTGCGATCATACTCTAACTTTGTCCGGGTCCAATACCTCCAATACCTGGCTCTACATAAAAATATGCAGAAGGGTACTATGAGTACACCACGGTCGGTACCCAGTAAGTATCAAGACTAACCTCAGTGGAGTAGAGACGAGGTACAGTCAAGACACTCACTAGTCAAATAACCTGTGCAATATAGCAGTATACAATAGTACTGGAAAACAACTAGCAATGATAACAACAAACTCAACCTGTGATATAACAACAGGGCAATAAGAACATCATATTTATTACTCATGCGAATAAGGAACACCAGTACAATCAATAAGTCAAGTCCTTAAAATATAATTCCTTCACATATTATTCTTTAAGATAAATATCTTTCGAATATACTTCTTTTCAATAAATATATTTTCAAGTAAAAATCACCATGTGACACCTCATTTTACAATCATAAAGATTACGAGTCTCGGCCCTCTTTCATAATTTTCATGACACCTCGTGCCCATATTTCTATCACCATCACACCGACAACATACGTGTCAATAATAAAATCATCATATTTCTCCCCGGTACCTCATGCCCATATTACTTTCATAACTGCACGGACAACTCACGTACCAAAATATCAATGTATATAAGATCCGCATGATTAGTTTATTTTCAATAAAGAAAGGTAAAAATCTTTAAATCAGGTAAGAAACCAACAAAGGAATGAATTTATTTTAGAAATCATTTGGGTGAGGAAAAATGACATTTTCACTAAAATAAAGCATCAGATAAACTACTGATTTGGATATAGAATTTAATGAATTAAACATACTAGAATATTTTCTTTTATTTAAAACAACTCACAAATCCTCAAAGTTTCGTACGAAAAAGTCAAGGTCAACACAATACATCAAGAAATACAAAACACTTAATATTAAGTCAAATAATACATCACGGAAAATACAAGAATTTACAAATTACGGAAAAACGAAATAACCAAAGGCAAGTGAAGCCATAGAGAAATATCAACAAAACGGCACTCCCGAGATACCGCCTCGTAGTCTCAAATCATAAATAAATTTACAATCTTTCCTTATATCACCGCTGGAGCCTTCACATATTATTCTTTAAAAATTATTTTTTCCGAAATAGCATCCCACGTTTTAGCCACCCTTATCACACCTCATGACTTCTAGTAGTTCCCCTACTAGCCACGCGTTTCAAGCCACCCTTATCTCACCGCATGACTTCTAGTAGTTCCCTTACTAGCCACGCGTTTCAAGCTACCCTTATCTCACCGCATGCGTTTCAACACCCTGGCCTTATATCACTGCAAGATTTCTAGTAGTTCCCTTACTAGCCAAGCGTTTCAAGCCACCCTTATCTCACTGCATGCGTATCAATATCACAATATTTTATAAATCACACCTCAAGTGCCTAAATATCAATGCATAATACAACTTGCACCTCAAGAGCTCACATATCACAACATATCACAAATTGCACATCAAGTGCTCAATTCTTACAACATATCATAAATTGCACATCAAGTGCTCAAATCTTACAACATATCACAAATTGCACACCGAGTGCTCAAATCTTACAACATATCATAAATTTCACATCAAGTGCTCAATTCTTACAACATATCACAAATTGCACATCAAGTGCTCAATTCTTACAACATATCACAAATTGCACATCGAGTGCTCAAATCTTACAACATATCACAAATTGCACATCAAGTGGTCAATTCTTAAAATATATCACAAATGGCACATCAAATGCTCAATTCTTACAACACATTATTTTTCCACAATAAGGAGCCATAACTCGATCATAATATGCACAACATCTTAACAAAATATTCGGGAGTGAACAACTCAACTGAAAAATATTTCACAATTTGGCATTTTGCCTCAATATGATTCATGGCCTTTATAATTCAATACAAAATTTTCAGCAACGTGAACTGACAAGTAATTCATCCAGGAACAACACCTCTTTTAAATCACAACTTCAGGAAATAAATAAATTTATTCATCTTATTAACTGAATTTTCCTTTTAAATTATCTGTAAGTAAAATCAATAATGAAAGTATTTTCCATAAAAATGGCAACTCAAACAATACAGAGTTCACATAAAAGTCAAGTGGCAATCACACCAAATTATCATATAAAAATAACCTCGGCAAACAAAGAATGAGGCATGCCAAATAAGGGATTTAATAAGTTACAATAATTTTCCAACTTAATACTTAAGGGCGTCTACAAATTTCAACTTGCACATATAAACCAAGAACGAACTCGTCACCTCGCGTACATGGTTTTCAATTACACAATTTCCATATAAGACTCAATGCCTAAGGGGTAATTCCCTCACTCGAGGTTAGGCAAGATACGTATCTCGTTTCACAACCAATTTCAAGATTCCAATAAAACTTTGCCTCGCGAATTCGTGTCTGAAAACTCCAAATCTAGTCAAAAATAATTCAGTATACTCAACACGAATCTTAGGAATTAATTCCATATGAAAATACTAATTTTCCAACAAAATCCGAAATTTAACTCAAAAATCGCCCATGGTACCCACGTCTTGGAATCCAACGAAAATCACAAAATCCGACAACCCATTCAATTACAAGTTCACCCATGCCAATTTTATCAAATTTCAATATTGGATTGACCTTCAAATCTTCATTTTACATTTTTGGAAGATTTTACAAAAATATTATTTTTCTTCCATAAATTCACATATTCATGATGTAAATGAGTATGGAATCATGAAATATAATCAATATAGGATAAGGAACACTTACCACAATGTTTACCCATGCAAATCGCCCAAATATCGCCCAAACCGAGCTCCCAAATTCTATTTTTGTCAAAAATGGTAGAAAACCCCATTTATAGAGACTCTGGTATTTTCGAGTGTCACCGGTAGCGTGGAGTGCTGCGTGTGGCGCAGTTTCCAGTACCCCAAAAATTTCCAGCACCAGGGCTAGCGCCCCACGCTACCCTGGGTACTCGCGGCGACGGGAAATTTTTTCCGATACGGAAATGGGCATAACTCTCTCATACGATGTCTAAATTCGACGATTCTTTTTGCTACGGATCCAAAATTTCATTACGGATCAAATTCTTCAATAAAAACTGAATTTGGAACTCATTTGCTTAATTTGATACCATGTATTTCTTGAAGAATCGATGTCACAATATAGCAAATCAAGTCTGATTGACCTCAAATTTTGCATACAAGTCATAACACATCATATGAAGCTATTCGAGACTTCAAATAGTATAGAGGAGAGTAATTACTCAAAACTACAGGCCGTGTCGTTACATTCTCCCCCACTTAAACATACGTTCGTCCTCGAACGTGCCAAGAGTTGTTTTCCAAGACATCAAATAATTGGGCCTATCCACCTGCCAGAGTAACACCAAAACAACTCCTAACAGCACCTCCACAACCCAACAAAACACCACGAGGTATATATCCATAACACTAATCTCAGCATTACAAGCATTGGATTAACATAACTATATTAGGACATGAAGCATATCATATGTATGCTCATCACCACATCTCTGGTCTTAAAAGTTGTTCATAATTAATTCCAGCATCATCAATTAATCTCATATTAACCAACACCTCGTTTTGAATTTTCACAACACTGACAACAGAATGTGAGGCATGAAGACCTCATAGCTATTTATCCGACTTAACGAGTCACATTTAACGTCACCTGGACACTCACCTCGTAGGCTAAAGCTCAATAATTACATCACAATTATGGCACATAAACACATAAAAGAATTATCACATAAGCCTATCAAGCATAACTCCCTATTAGTACCATACTACAAATTTAACTTCACAAAGGGAGAATTTAAATTCATGAATATTTCACCACAAGGACCTCGTCCTTATATAACTTCCACCGCGGCTTGTAGCCCGGCTTAAATATTTCACATCATATAAAAATGTGAGGATCACGTCCTCAACTCCGAATCACAAGTATTTTGCACATTGTGCCAACTGAAATTTTTATTTTCTTTTCTTTCTTCTTTTCAATAAATTTGTAAACAATTTTCACAATACATAATAAACCTCCATACCGGTAGAGCATATAATTCATAAAATTGAAATCAAATATCCCGAAATCACATCAAAACCCACTGTAGTGAGTAATAAAATTTACTTTTGGACTTATAGTCCTCAATGGTGCCCAAAAATAAAATGATAGACACGGGCTGTAATGACCCGGTCATTCATTTCGAGAGTTATAGCCCTGTTTTCCCCCATTTTAGCTTATTTGTGTGTTGTTCAGCTGTGTTGAGTTGTTTTGAATTGGTAGTTTGGGTTCGGAGTAGTTTTGAAGTGAAATGAGGCACTTAGACTCTTAGTTAGAAAGATAAGTTAGAAAAAGTCAACCGGACGTTGACCTACGAGTAAACGATCTCGGATTTGAATTTTGATGGTTCCATTAGGTGATTTTGAACTTAGGAGTGCGTCCGGAATGTGATTTGCAGGTTCGTGGTAGAATTAGGCTTCAATTGGCGAAATTGGAAATTTGGCAATTTCGGTCGGCAGTGGAAAAAATGATATTGGGGTAGAAATGGAATTCTGGAAGTTGGACTAGGTTCGTAGTGTTATTTGTGATGTGTGTGCAAAATTTGAGGTCATTCGGATGTGGTTTGGTTGGTTTCGGCATCGGTTGCCAAATTTAGAAATTTAGAAGTTCTTAGGCTTGAATCTGAGGATAATTTGATAATTTGATGTTGTTTTCAGTGATTCGAAGGTTCGACTAAGTTGGTATGTTGATATATGACTTGTTGGTATTTTTTTTTGGTTGAGGTTCCTAGGGCCGAGGGGTGATTCCCGGTGGTTAACGGATTTATCGAAGTTGGAAAATGCAGCGGAAGCTGCTGCTACTGCTATTTCCGCACTTGTGGAAGGAGGAGTCGCAGGTGTGAGGTTGCTGTTGCATTTGGGGAAGCCGCAAATGTGGAAATGGAAGGCCAAAGCTGGGAACGCATGTGCGAAGAATTGGCCACATCTGCGAGCCCGCAAGTGCGAGGCCTTGAGCGCAGATGCGGAGAGGAGGATTTTGGGCTCACTTCGCAGATGCGAAGAGTAACGCATAGGTGCGCAAGTGCAGGCACGCGCTTTGGGCTGCAGATGCGGAAGATGGGCTCTTTAGTGAGTTCCGCACCTGTGATGGAAATTTCCGCAGGTGAGGCTTTGCAGAAGCGGAAAAAGAGGCCGCAGGTGCGATTGTGCTGGGCAGAAAAGGCC
This sequence comes from Nicotiana otophora, assembly GCA_000715115.1. Classification (NCBI taxonomy): domain Eukaryota; kingdom Viridiplantae; phylum Streptophyta; class Magnoliopsida; order Solanales; family Solanaceae; genus Nicotiana; species Nicotiana otophora. The sequence continues at coordinate 62,438 of AWOL01S0042204.1, read as the reverse complement.
CAGTTCGTGGTTTTGTCTTCATTTTTCAATTTTTGGATTTGCGAAACTCGGGAGAGAGGGGATATTTTGAAGGTTTTCAAGGAGTAACGTTGAGGTAAGTGATTCTAACCCATAATGGTATAAATTTTGTGAATCTATGGCTTTGTTCATCATTAATCAGTATGATTTTGGAGTGAAAGTAAGGGGTTAGGGCTTGGAATGTTTAAGAGTTTAATTTAAGGATTTGAGGTACCAAACGATGTCGGATTTTGATAAATTTAGTATGGTTAGACTAGTGAGTGAATGAGCTTTCTTGTTTTGTAAATTTTGTCAGATTTGGAGATGTGGGCCCGGGGGGCGGGTTTGAGCCAATTTCGGGTTTTGGTCTAATTTGATAGTTTTTCTTGTGGAATTCATTCAATTAGCGTATATTGATGGTATTGTACTGATTGTGAATAGATTTGGAGCTTTTGGAGACCGAGTCCAGAGACGAGGGCATCCCAGAGTAGGATTTTTCGTTGTTAAGGTAAGTAACAGTTTTTAACTATGGATTTGAGGGTATAAACTCGGAGAATTTGATATCGTGTGACTATTTGGAGGTGATATCCACGCTAGGTGACGGGCGTGTGGGTGCATACCTCTAGGGATTGAGACTTGGTCTGTCCCGTGAGGCCTCATGACCATCATCTGTGTTTACATAGTTACTTGTTGTTGAACATGTCTGCCTTCATGTTAGAGATCATGCTTAGGCTTTATTCATGCTCATATTATTTGTACTAAGTCACAGATGTTATTGTACATGTTTACCTCAGTCTCTATTATTTGCTAATATACTGTGATACTTGATGTGGGTTGTGTTCCTTTATTTGTTGATGATGGTAAGGCTAGTGAGGTACATGATTGAGTGACTGTAGCTTGAGCACTGAGGTGTTGATTATGTGAGCACGTGCTTTTGGATTTATATATTCGGTAGTGTATTTATTAGTGGAAGTGATGGTTGGATGGCTATGTGATGAGTATGATGTGTCTGCGAGTTGAGTTCATGTAATTTGAATGTGACGAGAAGGATTTTCTTGAGGTGTAGAAAGAAACTATTTGGTGCTTGATTTCCATCTAGATTTGATGTATATGTTATGGGTGTGTTGAAGGATCTCTTCGTGTTGTTTAGTTGGGGAGTGAAGTAGATTTCATGTCATGATATGAGTTCAGACTCCAGGTATGTTTTGTTTTCAGACTCGTTCGAGGACGAATATTTGTTTAAGAGGGGAAGGATATAACGACCCGGTCATTCGTTTCGAGAGTTATAGCCTTGTTTCCCCCTGTTTCTTCTTATTTGTGTGTTGTTCAGCTATGTTGAGTTGTTTTGAATTGGTAGTTTGGGTTCGGAGTAGTTTTGAAGTGAAATGAGGCACTTAAACTCTTAGTTAAAAAGCTAAGTTAAAAAAAGTCAACTGAAAGTTAACCTATGAGTAAACGATCTCGGATTTGAATTCTGATGGTTCTGTTAGCTCCGTTAGGTGATTTTGGACTTAGGAGTACGTTCGGAATGTGATTTGGAGGTCCGTGGTAGAATTAGGCTTGAATTGGCAAAATTGGAAATTTGGCGATTTTGGTCGGCAGCGGAAAAATTTGATATCGGGGTCAGAATGGAATTCCAGAAGTTGGAGTAGGTTCGTAGTGTCATTTGTGATGTGTGTGCAAAATTTGAGGTCATTCGGACATGGTTTGGTTGGTTTCGGCATCGGTTGCCGAATTTGGAAATTTAGAAGTTCTTAGGCTTGCATTCGAGGGTAATTTGATGATTTGATGTTGTTTTGAGTGATTCGAAGGTTCGACTAAGTTGGTATGTTGATATATGACTTGTTGGTATTTTTTTTTGGTTAAGGTACTGAGGGCCTCGGGGTGATTCCGGGTGGTTAACGGATTTATCGAAGTTGGAAAATACAGCGGAAGCTGCTGCTACTGCTATTTCCGCACCTACGGAAGGAAGAATCACAGGTGCGAGGTCACTGGTGCATTTGGGGAAGCCGCAGATGCGGAAATGGAAGGGCAAGGCTGGGAACACAAGTGCGAAGAATTGGCCGCATCTGCGAGCCCACAGGTGCGAGGCCTTGAGCGGAGATGCGGAGAGGAGCATTTTGGGATGGCTTCGCAGATGCGAAGAGTAATGCGGAGGTGCGCAAGTGCAGGCACGCGCTTTGGGCCGCAGATGCGGAAGATGGGCTCTTTAGTGAGTTCCGCACCTACGATGGAAATTTTCGTAGGTGCGGCTTCGCAGGAGCGGAAAAAGAGGCCGCAAGTGCGATTGTGCTGGGCAGAAAAGGCCCAGTTCGTGGTTTTGTCTTCATTTTTCCATTTTTGGGTTTGCGAAACTCGGGAGAGAGGCGAGTTTTTGAAGGTTTTCAAGGAGTAACATTAAGGTAAGTGATTCTAACCCATAATGGTATAAATTTCGTGAATCTATGGCTTTGTTCATCATTAATCAGTAGGATTTTGGAGTGAAAGTAGAGGGTTAGGGCTTGGAATTTTTAAGAGTTTAATTTAAGGATTTGAGGGACCAAACGATGTCGGATTCTGATGAATTTGTTATGGTTAGACTCGTGAGTGAATGAGATTTCTAGTTTTGTAAATTTTGTCGCATTTTGAGACATGGGCCTGGAGGCCGGGTTTGAGCCAATTTCCGGTTTTGGTCTAATTTGATAGTTTTTCTTGTGGAATTCATTCCATTAGCATATATTGATGGTATTGTACTGATTGTGAATAGAGTTGAAGCTTTTGGAGACCGAGTCCAGAGACGAGGGCATCTCGGAATAGGATTTTTCGTTGTTAAGGTAAGTAACAGTTTTAACTCTGGCTTTGAGGGTATAAACCCGGAGAATTTGATATCGTGTGACTGTTTGGAGGCGATACCCACGCTAGGTGACGGGCGTGTAGGTGTATACCTCGAGGGAGTTAGATTTGGTCTGTCCCATGAGGCCTCATGGCCATCATCTGTGTTTACGTAGTTACTTGTTGTTGAACTTGTCTGCCTTCATGTTAGAGATCATGATTAGGCTTTATTCATGCTCACATTATTTGTACTCAGTCACAGAAGTTATTGTACATGTTTACCTCAGTCTCTATTATATGCTAATATGCTGTGATACTTGATGTGGGTTGTGTTCCCTTATTTATTGATGATGGTGAGGCAAGTGAGCTACATGATTGAGTGAGGTCGAGGGCTTGGTTGTGAGGATATTAATACCATAGCACGTGAGTTGTCCGCGTAGCACATGAGTTGACCCTGCGGGTCCAGATATTGATACCATAGTGCGTGAGTTGTCCGTGTAGCACATGAGTTGACCGTGCGGATCCAGGTATTGATATGATGGCACGTGAGTTGTCCGTGCTTAGCGCTTGGGCTTTGGGAGCCCCTCTGAAGTCTGTACACACCCCCAGTGAGCGTAGAGTGTTGAGTGTTTTGAGTATTGAGTGTTGAGTGTGAGTGATGAGTGATGGAGTGACACTGTTGTGAGGTTGTATTTATTTGTGTTGTTGCTGCATTTATATGATAAACTTCTTTGTGGCATTTACTGAGTTATGGAATTTACCTGTTTATTTTTGTTTATTTTTTAAATTGTGAAAATAAATAATTGGACTGTTTTACTTAGCTCGTCACTATTGCTCAGTTCCTTAGATATTTCTGTTACTTGCTGAGGTAGTTGTACTCATACTACACCCTGTACTTTATGTGTAGATCCAGGTGAGTTAGAGCGCGGCGATTGTTGAGTTCAAGCCGGCTATCTTTGGAGATTTCAAGGTAGCTGCTAGCGTCCGCAGGACCTTGTTACTCCTTTTATCATTTCTTCTTTTGGACTGTATTGTCAGTTAGAAAGTTTTCATTTCTTAGTTCATAGATTTAGACGCTCACGACTTAGTGACACCCCGATGTTTGGGGCTTGTTTCCGTATTTTTTCTATATTATAATTAGAGTTGATTTAGTTTATGAAAAATTTAAATGTTGGAAATATTTTATTAAATTCTTATAATCGGTTTAGTAGTAATATTTTGGGAAGTAGGCTTGCCTTGTGACACGATAGGCTCCATCATGACCATGGTTAGATTTTGGGTCGTGACACGAGCTAACATCATCAAACCTCCCAACAGGGATAAACATATAAGTGGTTCACAAAATTACGATGCTCACCCATAAGTGGAGCATAATAAGAGGACTCACCTCATTATTCAGAACCGAATCAAATTAAGGAGAATTATCCTTTTATAACAAATCAGTATCATACCTGTAACGACACCATCTGGTGTATCGGCCTCAGCCAAATCATAGCGATTATATCTACGGGTCAGGCCTCCACCTCTTAGATGCCCTCTACCCGTCTTTCCTCCCCCCCTAACTGTTATGCACGTGGGGTAGTAGCTACACTGGAGCCCATAGTCTGAGTGTTCTGATAAAATCCACCCCTCTCGAGTCTGGGACAATCTCTCATAATGTGCCTATTGTCACCACACTCATAACAGCCCCTCTGAGGTCGCGATTGCTCGTACTGAGTCTGTGCCAGATAACTGGAATAACTACTGTAATAATCTCGTGTCGGTAGTGCACTATAAGAACTTACTGGAGCACCCGAATAATCTGATGTGTGGACTGAGTTGACCGACTGTTCGAGCCTCCGCTATAATGGGTCCTAGCTGAAGAGTAAAATTCACTAAACCCCCCAGATCTTCGAGAACTTTTGGCCTCTTTAGACTCCCTTTCCTCGCCTAAAACACCCTCAATCTTCCTTGATATCTCCACTACTTGTTGAAATGGAGTATCAGTTTGCAACTCTCGAGCCATGCGTATTTTAATATCATAATCGAGCCCGTCAATGAATTTGCGGACCCGTTCTCTAACTGTAGGAACCAAGATAGGTGCATGACGGACTAACTCACTGAACCTGATAGCATATTCTGACACTGTCATAGTTCCTTGACGCAACCGTTCAAACTCTATGCAACACGCATCTCGGAGAGTTTGGGGAACAAATTCTTTCAAGAACATTTTCGAAAATTGAGCCCAAGTTGGTGGTGTTGCATCGGCTGGCCTACCTTCTTCATAGATTTACCACCACTGATACGCTGCGCCTAACAGTTGAAATGTAGTAAAGGCAGCTCCGTTCATTTCCACAATACCCATGGTGCGGAGAATACAGTGACAATTTTCTCGAAATCCTTGGGCATCCTCTGTAGATGTGCCACTGAAAGTAGGTGGACTATACCTCTTAAACCTTTCAATTCTCTTTTGTTCTTCTTCTGATGCCCCTGGCCTGACCTCAGGCTGAACCGGAATAATATGTTGTACCGGTACTATACCCAGAACCTGACCAAAGTGAACCTGCTCCTCTGGAGTCGTAGTAGGAGTTTGAGCTACTTCCCCAATCGGTGAAATATTTGATGCAACAGAGATCAATCCCGCCTGAGTTAATATACCAAACATACTCAGGAACCGTGCTAAAGTCTCCTGAAGTCTGGGGCTAACAACAGGTGCTTCTGGTACCTATCCCCCAACTGGAGCTACTGGCGGCTCCTCAACTGCTATTCTGACATGTGCTCTAGTCGCGGCACGTACCCTTCCTCGGCCTCTACCTCTTGCGGCCCTAGCAGTATGCGCGAGTATCTGCTCAGCTGACCTGGTAGCATGTGTCATCACCATCAGTGAGAGAATATAGATACAAAGGCTCAAATTCCAAATTCAACACATTTCGCATGACAAGAATTAAAGAAGTAGAAATTTCCTAACAGTTCTATAGCCTCTCGAAGATAAGTACAGACATCTCTGTACCGATCTGCAAGACTCTACTAGACTCGTTCGTGACTCGTACAACCTATGAACCTAGATCTCTGATACCAACTTGTCACGACCCAAAATCCCACCACAGGCGTCGTGATGGCACTTAGTCTCTAAGACTAAGTAAGCCAAATCTAATTACAATTCAAGCCATTTTTTTTATAAACGAAACCAACAGCGGAAATAATTATAACACCTTCCCAAGACAGGTAATACTGAGTCACGAACTCTAACTGAATACATAGAATGATCACGAGGACCAAATATACAATACTGTTTGATTAAAAATTAACAGTACAATGAAATGAACAAACTCCAAGGGACTGTGACGACTAAGCAGCTCTACCTCGAATCCTTACGATCACACTCTAACTTTGTCCGGGTTCGGTACCTCCAATACCTGGCTCTACACAAAAATGTGCAGAAGGGTAGTATGAGTACACCACGGTCAGTACTCAGTAAGTATCAAGACTAACCTCAGTGGAGTAGAGACGAGGTACAGTCAAGACACTCACTAGTCAAATAACCGGTGCAATATAGCAGTATACAATAGTACTAGAAAACAACTAGCAATGATAACAACAAACTCAATCAGTGATATAACAATAAGGCAACAAGAATATCATATTTATTACTCAGGCGAATAAGGAACACCAGTACAATCAATAAGTCAAGTCCTTCAAATATAATTCCTTCACATATTATTCTTTAAGATAAATATCTTTCGAATATACTTCTTTTCAACAAATATATTTTCAAGTAAAAATCACCATGTGACACCTCATTTCACAATCATAAAAATTACGGGTCTCGGCCCACTTTCATATTTTTCACGGCACCTCGTGCCCATATTTCTATCACCATCACACCGACAACTTACGTGTCAATAATAAAATCATCATATTTCTCCCTGGTACCTCATGCCCATATTACTTTCATAACTGCACGGACAACTCACGTAACCAAATATCAATGTATATAAGATCTGCATGATCAGTTTATTTTCAACAAAGGAATGAATTTATTTTAGAAATCATTTGGGCGAGGAAAAATGACATTTCCACTAAAATAAAGCATCAGATAAACTACTAATTTGGATATAGAATTTATTAAATTAAACATATTAGAATATTTTCTTTTATTTAAAACAATTCAATCATCAAAAACAAGTACAACCCAAAAATATAAATCCTCAAAGTTTCGTACGAAAAAGTCAAGGTCAACACAATACATCAAGAAATACAAAACACTTAATATTAAGTCAAATAATACATCACGGAAAATACAAGAATTTACAAATTACGGAAAAACAAAATAACCAAAGGCAAGTGCAGCCATAGAGAAATATCAACAAAGGGTCACTCCCGAGGTACCACCTCATAGTCCCAAATCATAAATAAATTCACAATCTTTCCTTATATCACAGCGGGAGCCTTCACAAATTATTCTTTAAAAATCATTTTTTCCAAAATAGCATCCCGCATTTTAGCCATCCGTATTACACCGCATGACTTCTAGTAGTTTTCCTACTAGCCACGCGTTTCAAGCCACCCTTATCTCACTGCATGACTTCTAGTAGTTCCCCTACTAGCCACGCGTTTCAAGCCATCCTTATCTCACCGCATGCGTTTCAACACCCTGGCCTTATATCACCGCAAAATTTCTAGTAGTTCCCCTACTAGCCAAGCGTTTCAAGCCACCTTATATCACCGCATGCGTATCAATATCACAATATTTCATAAATCACACCTCAAGTGCCCAAATATCAATGCATAATACAACTTGCACCTCAAGTGCTCACATATCACAACATATCACAAATTGCACATCAAGTGCTCAATTCTTACAGCATATCATAAATTGCACATCAAGTACTCAAATCTTACAACATATTACAAATTGCACATCGAGTGCTCAAATCTTACAACATATCACAAATTGCACATCAAGTGCTCAATTCTTACAACACATTATGTTTCCACAATAAGGAGCCACAACTCGATCATAATATGCACAACATCTTAACAAAATGTTCGGGAGTGAACAACTCAACTGAAAAATATTTTACAATTTAGCACTTTGCCTCAATATGATTCACGACCTTTATAATTCAATACCAAATTTTCAACAACGTGAACTGGCAAGTAATTCATCCAGGAACAACACCTCTTTTAAATCACAACTTCAGGAAATAAATAGATTTATTCATCTTATTAACTGAATTTTCCTTTTAAATTATCTGTAAGTAAAATCAATAATGAAAGTATTTTCCATAAAAATGGCAACTCAAACAATACAGAGTTCACATAAAAGTCAAGTGGTAATCATACCAAATTATCATATAAAAATAACCTCGGCAAACAAAGAATGAGGCATGCCAAATAAGGGATTTAATAAGTTACAACAATTTTCCAACTTAATACTTAAGGGCGTCTACGAATTTCAACTTGCACATATAAACCAAGTACGTACTCATCACCTCACGTACATGGTTTTCAATTACAGAATTTCCATATAAGACTCAATGCCTAAGGGGTAATTCCCCACTCGAGGTTAGGCAAGATACATACCTCGTTTCACAACCAATTTCAAGATTCCAATAAACCTTTGCCTCGCGAATTCGTGTCTGAAAGCTCCAAATCTAGTCACAAACAATTCAATATACTCAACACGAATCGTAGGAATTAATTCCATATGAAAATACTAATTTTCCAAAAACATCGAAATCCATCGAAACTCACAGAATCCGACAACCCATTCAATTACGAGTTCACCCATACCAATTTTATCAAATTCCGATATCGGATTGACCTTCAAATCTTCACTCAAAAATCTGATTTTTCTTCCATAAATCACGGATTCATGATGTAAATGAGTATAGAATCATGAAATATAATCAATATAGGATAAGGAACACTTACCACAATATTTACCCTTGAAAATCGCCCAAACATCGCCCAAACGGAGCTCCCAAACTCTATTTTTTGTCAAAACTGGTAGAAAACCCCGTTTATAGAGCCTCTGGTGTTTTCGAGCATCACGGGTAGCATGGGGCACTGCCTGTGGCGCAGTTTCCAGTACCCCAAATATACCCAGCGCCAGGGCTAGCGCCCCACGCTACCCTGGGCCCTCGCGGCAACGGAAACTTTTTTCCGATACGAAAATGGGCATAACTCTCTCATATGATGTCCGAATTCGACGATTCTTTTTTCTATGGCTCCCAAATTTCAATACGGATCTAATTCTGCAATCAAAACCGAATTTGGAGCTCATTTGCTTAATGTGATACCACATATTTCTTGAAGAATCGATGTCAAAATATAGCAAATCAAGTCCGATTGACTTCAAATTTTGCATACAAGTCATAATACATCATATGAAGCTATTAGAGACTTCAAATAGTAGAGAGGAGAGTAATTACTCAAAATGACAAGACGGGTCATTACACCAATAATTAACCAATTACCCACATAATTAAGAATTATCTCAAACTACTTAAAATACTACTCATTTTTAATACACCTTATACATCATACTATCATGGTCATGTAGTATCTTGTATGGCACTAATCCATAAATATGGGGTATTGTATCTTGGACCGTATTTTATCTCAAAATGTCAAACTTCAACGAAATTCATTTTTTTCGATTTGCTTACCCTCTCACCTTCACGAATTTACTCGTCACTTGTTTGAAATAGCATAATACTCATAATCTCCAAATAATCTTGTCCTTGAACTTATGTCAATTATCTTACGACAAATTCAATGTACAATACTACAGGGTATAACATCTTCATAATATAATACTGTGGAGTGTAACATCGACGTAATACTGTGGGGCGTAACATCATTCCCCACTTTGGAACATTCGTCCTCGAATGTTGACTAATGCATTTATAGGTCTCATAACCAGATGCCTCTTATTGATGGTTTTAATACTGTCGTTGCCATTTAGGCAACTGTTCTGTGAATAAATCCAAATGCCAGGGTATTCCTTTAGTCCTCTTTCTCACATCACGACTTGTGGTCGGAATCCTTCCAATCTTGTAACTGTTGCTACCTTTTATCATGCATCTGGTACGACCCTAACTTTGTAAGTGCACCTATGCGACTCTTCTCTCCTTTTCTTTTCCTCTATCTTTTAGCCAATCTCTAGGCCTTACTTTGTAAACATATACAAAGCTTAATAAGATGTACCTCTGGGCATCTATAGGTATACTAAAATTCTTCTCTTGGTACTTTGTCGAACTTACGAATATTGTTATATCTTATTTCATAGGCCTGGTTATTCATCTGTATGACTTTATTGCATCTAGGTATGTCATACTATACGATAACTCTTACCTTGGTTTTATTATTATCGAGGTCTGCTACCCAATTCTACGTTACTCTCTCGCTTCTTATCATAGATGTATAAATCTAAGTCTTTTAATGCTTCCTCGTTACTGTTTATCTTAAGAATGACAACCTACTCTCATCTCATACTTTGTAACTCTTATCCATCCATTGTTGTTTCACCTCAATATTCATCTATAATCTACCATTGATAACTTGACCTTTTATGTAACACTGCCGCTAGGGCTTATGTCTCATTGGGGAATATCTGAAATGATTAGATTGATCCACCTAAGGGCGATACTATACTTCCATAACCGTATTTTATACAATCCCAATGTGACTCACCTTACATGGGTATTTTAATCCCGTACAAGTCATGAAATCCTCTTCAAGTCATTACTCAATTGAAGGCCCAAACGTCATCCTTTATCTATCACAATCACACCATCATTTTACTACCATGGCAACATTCCATCTCTTCTAAATACTACTAGTCTTAGACTCCTTTGAGTTTATTCAGGCCATACTGATTTTTCTATAACTTAGAGAAACCATCATCTCTTCTTGTTTTCTTGGGCTTAATCCCGAGGACTTATCCATTTTCGTCACCTTCTCACTCGCCTTTTCTTATCCTTACTGTTGTCTTCCTAAAACCTTGTCGCTCTACCATACTTTAGCTTGCGACTTACACATATTCATTTATACTACTCGCAACCTTCCTTCAACTTGCTTGCAACATAGATTTCCTTGTGTCATTGTGGAACATCAAGCGGGACATCACATAGTTTCAAACTCCTCTTTACTCTCTTAACTAGACCTCTCGATACCTAGAAACCATAGGCTGAAAGATATGCCACTGACGATGCTGCTATCATTCCTGGATACTGAATCCCAGCGCTTCTAGCCTTCTATCTGAAGTATGGACTATTATCACATCTTTTATCTCTTTCATAATCTTCCTTCCATGTATGTATAATTCACATCCATAACTTGAAGCTCTATTATAATACTTGCACCTTTGGTGCATACACAATCCGATGAGAGCTTCATACTGACTTCTTATGAGGCTAGTACTTCTTCTAACTGGCTTTATCGTAAAGCCTTTATAGAATATGGTTATTGTACTATCTCTCTTGTACCTCTGATATTAGAGTAAGTGAGCAATGTTCTTAATCATGATTTCTATAATTTTCTATGTTTAATAATCAGACTCCTCATTTATTTGATTGATGTAACTCTGTAGTTTCCTCTTCCTTCTGATCAGCCTTCATGTAGTCTTGAGCTATCTTTCGATCTGCGGTTCCTGGTATTAGTTATTACTTTATCCTTCCATGGGCGCTATAGAATATCCATGATACAATCTTCTAACAATTCAATCCTTTGTTTATACCCTGGGCTCAATTCTTTCTTTTAACTTATACCAGAGTCTTCTACGGCTGTATGAATGTCAGTATATATGCTGCATGGATAATATTCCAAAATCATAAGTGCGTTCATGACGAAACTAACTCTGGATCATTGATTGAATAATTCCTTTCGTTCTTTCTCAACTTTCTTTAAACGTAGGCAATTACTTTTCCTAGTCTTTATGCCCCGTTATTGCGTGCATACTTAACTTATCTTAGTGCTCATACATATTGGAATTCCATACCACTCATACGATCTTGAATATCACTTCTGATTTTTACTTCTTGTCCGTTAGCCGCGGTAAGTGCCACTTTCTTATGGAGTGCATACAACGTTGTTGGGAGACTGTTGTTATAAGATCACTTCCTCTTTAGGTCACTGAGCTTAGGTCGAAGCCTTCTTCCTTACTTCCTCAGCTAGTCTTTCATTGTAGTACTTAGGGAGGACCCTCTGATTCTTGCAAGGCTGTGGGCTTATTACATCGTTTACCCGGCGGAATTTTTGATGTTCTTTCTTACTTGTAATTATCCTTACTTATTTACCTTCATGCCTTTGTGCTCGTAGGGTTGCTTCTGAGCTGATATTTTGATTGTCTTCCCAGTGGCACTCTATTTTTCCTCTGTAACACTCATACAGTACCTTTAACTACTCCAACTCCTATGTTAATATTTCTCAAGGTTACGATGTCATATCAGCGAGACTGAATTCACTATATTGGGTTTTACTATGTTTATCTTGCACGATTTGCTGATTCGTCTGTAACCACCTGCCTAGCCATAACTAGGCTCTTTCTGAGTCAACTGCTAACTACTCTTTGGCCCATTCTCATATCAATATTCCACGTAATATTTCTTGGGTTATTCCTTTTGTCTTAACTTACCTCTTGCACTGGCTCCTTATTTATCAAAAACATCCCGGGTCGGAACCCTTACTTCCTCTCCTTGACGTCATGCTTGCATAATGTTCTGGAATCGTAGCATATTTGTAGGATTTAAATAAGTGCAATCTCATCCCTTTCTCATTTTTATCGCATTCTTCCTTTACTATTCCATAGTTACTAGAATCACTTAATTCTGACTTAATGCCACATCACTACATATTCCCCCTTTTGGGGAGTACTATGATTTAGTGCTACGATGATCTACGTATAGATGTTTTACCTCTTCATCTTTGGCATCTTTTCACATCATCGATGACCCTAATTCGCCTCACGGTAATCCTTCTGTACCAACAATAATAAATTTCCTTACTCGCGAGGGTGACACTTAGTATAACTGGCACATACAGTCCCTTAAGCTGAACTTTGCTCACATTGCTTGCTTTAGGGAAGTGTCTTCCTGAATAACCATTTTCTGAATTTCTCATGAATCTTCTTCTGTTGTCCATTCTATTATCGCCGGAACAAAATCTGAATTCTCATGATGTCGACCATTATCAAATCATTTAGTCCCTAATTTATGTTTAGTTTATCTTGTTCACCAGCTCATATTAATTTCTGTTGTTCTGGGGTCTAACTTTTCCTTTTGGTAGTAGCGTTGGAGTCACAAACTTATTTCTCAAAATGAGGAAATGGCTTTATGGCCTATACTCTTTTGTTGTTTCAAGGCTTGTCACCTCTCGTCTTTTCCTTTACTTGACTATAGACTCTGTAATACTGTCATCTCTTGATCTACCGTTGTCATCCATGTATCATATCTTACTCATAATGCTTTATTAACTCTTTTCTTATTTCCCGCTAACATTTATATCTATCACTTTATTCTGAAAACTCGAACAAGACACTTTTTTGCTTTTAGCTCCCCTTTGCTCCATCCAGTGGCTCTTCGGGATGCTTAACGTTCTCGCTCTACTAGGGACGCGAGCCACACTAAGGTAATATTTATCCCTTCCAGGCTTTCACTGCCTATCTTCTGAATTTTTTTTTGATGATGCTAATATTCACATCTAATTGTAATATTCTAGAGTGCACCATCTGGGTGCCTCACAAAGAGATCTATTAGCACCTTTGTAATATCCTTCGGAAATGTCAACTAACACAAACAATCCATTTCCCATTTTGGGTTACTCTAATCCCAGCGGATCCTAATATCCCGTCCTTTTCTTAAACTACACCTGTTAGCCCCCAGTAGGGTATAACTGAGATGGGTGTGGTCAATTCAACATACCTCTATTACTGTTGAAGGTAAATTACAATTCGACATACCTTTGCCTTAAGGCTCCTTATCAAGAGACTTACACATCTTAGTACACACATGATCTACTAAGGATCTTACATTTACTCGTCATAAGCATCATGTAAAATCGAGTTCCTTTGATTCAACTCTTTCACAGCCACCTGCAATCTCTTACCAACTGTCTTTCTAGATGTAGGCATCGTCGTATTATGAATAAGATAGAGTTTAGGAAATTGAGTTCTTACAATTGAGCTCTACCACACGATCTAGAGTAAGAAGAAAGAGTAACGGTCATGAATGCCTTGTAGCATCCTGCTTATAAGTGTGGTGCACAACACACTCATAAACAAGACTCTACTAGACACGGCTTGTAGACTCCCTAGGACAGAACTGCTCTGATACCACTTTTGTCACGCCCCGAACCTGGGGGGCGAGACCGGCACCCGGTGCCTCACCTATCCTTGCGTACCAACTTGCAACAAAGGGACTCTGAACATATAATGTCATACTTTGGCCATGAGCCACATTGCAAGATAATTTGCGAACGCTGACTAAGCATCAATATAAAGTTGGGCCAACAAGGCCGTCATAACTACTACAGCTGGCAAACCAACAAAATATACATACAAGGCTTACAACCCCAACATACTGCACTAACTAACATGATATGTCTACAATCCTCTACTGGTGGATGTACTGTGATCGGAACAGGGCCCCCGTCCTATCCATAACATAATATATACATATATACACAAGATGTACGTAAAACTCTAGACCCGACAAGTCCGAAGGATGGGGAGCTTACCGATCAAGCTGAACTCGGGCAATACCTACTGAGGAGGTCTACTCGCGTGTCTATCTGAACCTGCACGCATGAAATGCAGCGTCCCCAGCAAAAGGGACGTCAGTACGAAATAATGTACCGAGTTTGTAAGGCAACAGAATAACTGAAAGCTGAAACTGAACTGATAATATAATAACTAAAAGTAACCGGGAGTCAAAGATAATCTAAAGATATACTTACCTGCTGATACTGACTCAACTGTCTCAATATAGTAAGTAAAATAGTTGTCCGGCCTTATAGGGCTCGGTATATATAACAGCTATGTCATTGTAGGCTCGCTCTTAGACGCTCGGCCATACTAGGATCTGTATCTCGGCCATTCTGGGCTCGCTCATAAGCGCTCGGCCACAGTAGGCT
>AWOL01S0042204.1:22500-44979 GCA_000715115.1 Nicotiana otophora | reverse complement strand
GAATTTACTCTTCTCTCTTGACTGGAAGAAGACAATACTCAATTGAATATAAAGTCCCGATAAGGAAGAATACTGTAATTTATGAGACTAGGATAATGTACATAAGTTTAGGAATACGAACTTTTCTTTATTCCTCGTTATCAAACTCGTGTAATTACGAGATCATGCCAAAATGAAGGAAGGGCTTAGCCTTAACATACCTGGAGTAGGAAACAAATTGTATGATATTCTTGAGAAAGATTGCACCGTACTCCCTTAGAATCGCAAAATCTCACGTTGCTTAAGATGCTATGAAATCAAGTGCTCCATCGTGTGTTATTTTGGCGTTGTAGTAGGAAAATGTTATGTATTCTCTTAATACATTCTAACGTGTCTTTGTAATAGAAAGAACATTATAATTGAATCACTTGAACATCTAAAGACCAAATGAAGCAGAATGGTTACAAATCTTCTAAGTATATGTTTTACACGTGATGAAGAATGTAGTGACTTGTATTTATAACTTTAGTTTGCCACCTTTCAATTTGATTTATGAGTCACATAGTTTGAAGGGTGGGCTGCCACGTTGAGAAATTTAATCTTTATCCAATAATTCCCTAATTAATTAGGTAATATTCCATTATTTAATAATTAACTAATTACCCACATAATTAAAAATTATCTCAAACTACTTAAAAGACTACTCATTTTTAATACACCTTATACATCATACTATCATGGTCATGCAGTACCTTGTATGACACTAATCTATAAATACGGGGTATTGTAGCTTTGACCATATTTTATCTCAAAATATCAAACTTCGACGAAATTCATTTTTCTTCGAGTTGCTTACCCTCTCACCTTCACAAATTTACTTGTCACTTGTTTGAAATAGCATAATACTCATAATCTCCAAATAATCTTGTCTTTGAACTGATGTCAATTATCTTACAACAAATTCAACGTATAATACTACAGGGTATAACATCGTCGTAATATAATACTGCGGAGCGTAACATCAACGTAATATTGCAGGGCGTAACACAGGTAATCGAATAATTGTGGAAGAGAATGGTTTGAATCGAGCAAACAATGGTAGTAAGCAGCAAGGATTTACACTGGTGTCTCAAGAAGGTAACAGTGATCGAGGTCTTATCGATAGAGTGGCGCATGCTGTAATGCCTGAAGCTACTGCTGCTATCAGTTGTGACGTTACTGCTGATTCAGGTCAAGTTGAAGCTAGGCAAAAGATGGAGGGTGGAGGTGTGGAGCAGGTCAAGAAAAATCCAACTAGAGAGGATAAGAGGTTGAAGGATATTCCAGCTGCTACGGTTTTCGCGAGGATGTACACAGCTACTGCTGGTGCATTGAAGGCTTCGGCTGATCGAACTAATACCTCAAACAAACCTGATATGGTTCAACAACAGGTTGGGGCATCTGGTAATGTGAAGGAGTTACAAGATCATCAGCTGGTGAAAGAAGTACCAGCTTTGCTGAAGTCTCAAAATCAAACTCCTAATGCTGCGATGAAGGTTTCAAAGGATGGGAGTTAAGTTTGAAGGCTGCTACTTCAGTGGCTACTACTGGTGTGGCTGCTTTGGCTGGTGAACTTGCTACAGCTGATGAGGCGCAACTTCAAAAACATGTATTTGATCATCCCTCTGCTGGTACACAAAAAACTCTCTTTACGGCTGGAAACACTATATGCTTAGTGGAAAAAATACCAGCTGAAGCTGTACATGAGCAGACCATACATAGTATGAAAGATGCTCTACAGGAAGCTGGTAAGGGTGATAAACCAGCAGGTGTTATAGCTAATGCTGATGTTTTAAAATCTGGTGCTCAAGGTGTGGAACAATCTAAGGGTGGAGACTGGACAGTGGTAAATCGAGTACACCTATCACCTAGGGAAAAGGATGCTTCATGTCGCAAAAATGAGGTTGCTGCAAAAAACAAAATCAATTATTCTAATTCTTTTGATGCTTTGGCTGTTGGGAAGGAACATGGTTCAAAGGATGATGGGAAGAACTTACAGGATTATGATGCAAGTTCAAATACTTGCCAAGCCAATTCTACAGGCAGTGAAAAATAGCAACAACATTCCAAAAAGGCAGCTGCTAGATTACATGTAGCAAAGGACT
This sequence comes from Nicotiana otophora, assembly GCA_000715115.1. NCBI lineage: Eukaryota > Viridiplantae > Streptophyta > Magnoliopsida > Solanales > Solanaceae > Nicotiana > Nicotiana otophora. Next base: position 42,856 of record AWOL01S0042204.1, on the reverse strand, counting down.
TAGTTCCTACTGATAGTCACAAGGGGGGCAGATTGTGGTAGTTAGGGATGAGAACAATGATTCCAGTAACTCATTCACACCTGCTAAGGTTAATCTCACTACATTGAGAATTAAACTTCTGGAAAATTTGAATCCTTATCAAGGTGCGCCTGAGATTCTTGATAATTCAACAAAAGGATTTTCACGTCAAGAAAGAGGTAAAGATCAACGATGGTATTGCTGTGGTTGGTTTCAATATGTCGCAGCATGATATCCCCTCCAATGAATTGGTTGATCGATCAGGCAACATGCTACAAGCTTCAAACAACCAACAAATATTATCCATGATGTCGTCGGCAACAAAAACTTCAAAGGAAGCGATTGAACACTCAAGTGAGGAGCTTGATGACAGGAGGATTGAACAAACTATGATCAAATCCAAATTTTGGGCAGATCAAGTGGAGGAATATGAAGAAGACGATGATGATCCAGACAAGAGATATGAGGAAGACGATGACGTGAAACTGTCCAAAAGCTAGGCAGATCAGGTTGAAGAAGAGAAAAGGAACGAGGTTGATTCTATGTACAGTCATGGAGCAATCTCTGAAAAAAGCACAAGTCATAGAAATGCACAAAGGGTCAATACACCAAGCTCCAAGGTTAATGCATCAACAGGAAAGAAAAAAGAGATACAACAGCTACGACAATTAAGTCCAAATGCTCCTATCTTCGTGCCTAGCAAGTCCAAACATGGAGATACAATTGCCAATCAATTGGCAACTGTTTATGCATCAGAAAAAATATCAAATACTACTGCTTTTGAGGGTGATAGTTGGACAATACAAGCTGCCAAAGAGGTCGCAAAATCTGGGCAGTAACGTCCACTAGGCGCAGCAGGTTTGTCGTCCATGCAAAACGTTGGTGCTACTGGAAGTCCAACTGCAGTTTTTGTTCCTATTGGACAACAACTATCATGTACGATTTCTAATCTTAATTTGATCCAAAACACCACTAGACATGTAGCTAGTACAAGTGGACTGCACAATATAGCTTGACTCCGACAAAAATCCTCCAAGCACTTGTAACGCATGACATGGATATTATAAAGGCTCTTGACAATCCGAGGAACGAGAGAGGAGCTCTAGTACCTAGATACAATCCTATTAACGCTTTTGGGATGGATATGGGTCGAGATTGGTATGAAAAAGGTGAAGACGAAGAACTATTGGATGCTTGCTTTAAAAATGTAGCTAGGGAGGGAGACCTTCACCCAGGCAAATGAGAAGTGGATCCAACAAAAACAAGAAGAAACCCCCCGAGAGGCAACACAGTTGGGACGGCAAGGTAACACACGAGGTTGTCATTAGGAAACCTCCAATGAGAGTTGCAAAGCAAAGGGCGGCTGCCCCTACAACCTCCTCAAGGTCAAATAGGTCAAAGAAAAAAAAGGATGAAGTTTGAAGCATTGACGAAGATAGTTGAAGAAGAAGTGGAGTTACAATTTGAAGAGTTCACAAAGTTGCAAAAACAGGGGCAAGACTCTAATTTTTATCTTGTTTTAATATTTTATTTTAAAAGTATTACCATATGTAATATCATCACAGAGTATGTTATAAACTCTGTGATGATCTTAAAATACTTAGTGCGTTCTAGTTCTTATTTTTTAGATGCTTGCTAGTAGATGGGATTGTTAATACCTCAGTAGGAATTGTAAGGTAAGGTTTAGCGCCGTATGTGTTTGCTTATGTCCTACACCATTGGAAAATATTCATACGGAGATGAGATCATTCGCCCTAATGAGACTATGCCGGCAGCCTATTGAGGCTGCAATTAAGAGGCAATGAAGGCGCAGATGGATGATTATATAGCCAACGCATAAAAGCAACAATATTATAGATATTGCCCACTTACTTGTACTCTTCCTTTGTGATTTTCTTTTATTATTAATATAATAACTACTAGGCAGCATGCCTAGTAATATAATTTTCTAGAAAAAAAAGATCTCCTAGGCAATTTTCTTGAGGGACTAAAGTACAGAGGACCTATCGCGATGCCCGCGGACAAATTTACGATGTCTCCGTCGCTTAATTAAAAATTAAAAAAATTAAAAAAATTAAAAAATCCAAAAACATGTTTTTTATTTTTCTTTAGGTAGTAATAATCCCCCGTGAATTTTTCTTATGCCTCGGTTCTTTTCAAAGGGATGTAGCTTGAACCGGGTAGTAGTTTCTTTATTTTTGTGTAGAGGACTTAGGAAATAAAAGGAAGAAGAATGATGTAATTCCTAGGCGCCCGTGACTTGTTTAATAGTAGCACATTTAGGCTTTGGCATGTGTAGTATCTTCCTATGTGTTAAAATTTTCATGGTGCCTCGTTTGATTAGATAGTATATCTTGTGATGCTTACATTTATTTACTCGAGTATTGTTCACTTTGTGCTACATGTTTAATATCTTGCGGCTTCATGAATACTTGCATTAGTGTGAGAGTCGGAATGGGACCATCCTTAGTGATTCATGCGCCATGTGTGAAGTGGGTATTTTGTGCAGCACATGTATTGTACTTGTGTCTAGAACTTGCCTGGTATGTGAGTCGAAGCGAAATTTTAGGTTTGCTTGATTTGAAAAATTATTTTAGGCTTTCTTTAATATTTTTGAGCCTAGTTTCTTATCACAAATAAAATATATTGCTAGTTAGCCATTTTGAGCCTATAGACCTTTTATTTGGCACCCACATTACGAGCATATACCCTTTTGTTCTTAATTGACACTTTTGATCTTTTTGACCTCTTAAAGCACTTTAATTGTAAAATAAGCGCTAAATAAAGTAAGGAGGAAATTTTGGTGGCTTTCGAGTGGAGCCAATGAAAGAAATAAATGTTCATTTATTTTTTAAAATAATACACCACTAGTAAAAATTGAAAAAGGAAATATAATAGTTGAAAAAAAATGAAAAAAAAAAGAAAGAAAAATCTGAAGAAAAAAAGAGAGGAGGAAAAACATAGATGAATAAATTATTGTCTTGTTCTTCCTAGTAGGGTATAAATTAAAATAGTGCTTAAAGAAAGAGGGCATATTTTAGGGAGTGATTTTGTTTGTGAAATTGAAGTGAATTGAAGAATTTGCGCTTAAGTTATCTGGTAATGTGTTAAAGTGGTTAGGAGGGTGAACCGCTATTCCTAAACATATCCTACCCATCCCTTAGCCCACATTATAATCATGAAAAAGTCCTAATTGATTTTAGATCGAGTGAGCCTACATTAGTAGAGGTTTACATTATGAAAAATCCTATGGTAGCAATTGCATGCATGTGACTTCTTTTGTGAGAGTGAGCGATTTCTTTGATATATGTGAGTCCTTAATATATATTTGAGCATTTGATTTGAATGCGTGGATTCAACTTACTCTATTGTTCTTGTTGTGAGGGCACATGGTTTCACGAGGGATAGGTAACATTATTATACTTCTCTTTGATGTTGGCTGTTCAAGCCATGAGTGCATTGTGATATTGAGTCATTTTTTGAGGCTAGGATTGTTATGAGCATGTTGTATTCGTTGTGAATATTTCTTTTGAAGAATGTCATAAGTAAAGGGGAAGTGTATGTGATTGTGTATGCTCTAGTTTAATTGTTGCTACCAACCGTGGTCATTGGTGTAGTGTGCTGCAATTATGTAATTGTAAAGTACTCAAGAATAGTGTAATTTATTGGTTGACTCGAGGAAGAGCAATGTTTAAGTGTGAGGTAGTGATGTTTGGCTATAAATGTATATTTTTAGTGCATTGCTTACCTTACATTTTAGTATTTTAATGATTAACTGTGCAACGTTTGAGCTTAATTGTTTTATTTTTATGTGTAGGAGCCTTGGAGGATGGAAATCCTTAAAGGTTGCACATAAAGATGTCAAAGTACACAAAAAAAGCACGAAAAGGCAAAAATCAGAAAAGTTCCAGAACCAGGCGCCAGGACAGGCGACGCCTGGTCCTGGGCGCAATCCGTCGGGCGACAGAGTGGGCGACGCCTGCTTTAGGACGTGTTGCACACCAGGCCTCGCGAGTCCCCTTCTATCCTATTCTTTTCTTATTTCTTTATTGTTAGGCTTACCTAATCTTAGAGACTAGGTGACGTCACGACATCTTACGGAGGGAAATTTGGAGTCGTGACACATACACAAAGGCTACCATTGCATACATGAATTTCACATTCGCAAAAGTGGAACATGACAAAAGCTATTAATCTTTTCCTATAAATAGAAAGCTCTCTTTGTATATGATATCTAAACTTTTGCAAGACACAAGAAATAGTCTTGGTCCTCATGTCTTTCTTTTCTTTCCTTATAGTAAAAATATTTCTAGTCTTCTAAATGTCCTTTTTAGCTTTTCTTACTCCATAATTGAGCAATTTCTTTTTATTGAGATAGTTGATGAAGCTTGATATATTTTATAATATTATCTCAGTTTTATATATTCTTGGCTTAAAATTTTTTATTTACATTTCATTATGTGTTAGAATGATGGTTTTTAATTAATTTGTTATCACGTCTAGACATTTTATCTCTAAGTTATTCTTATATTAATTTTATAATTCTCACGGAGAAAAATTAATATATGATAACTGATGAATAAAATAGTAGAGTGAGAGCAATATTTAGTAAACTATTATTCCAAGTCCGTAATCTTGCTTGCCTCAGTTTTAATTCTCACGAAGGAATTATTGTAGGCAAGATTATTGATCTTTAGTAAAATATTCTCACGAAGTTTTTCCTATTTTTTTAGCACAATTCAAGCAAGAACAAAATTTCAGTTTAATCGTCACTAGTCTTAAGTTGATTAATTAACATAATTCTTAGAAATAAATTTAGAAATTGAAATTTTATTATAGTAATATTATCAAGTGAATTCAATGATTACCAACTCTTTTTAAATTATAAATCTTCCAGAAGTTATTTGTTTTGTTTAAGTAATTAACAAGTTTTAAACCTCACTTATTTTTTATCAATTTGATTCTCTCAAATAGTAGTTAAAATATTACAAGTCTGTAACATAGATTATCCAATCTATGTGGGACGATATCATAAACTATACTAGAATTTGACAGAGTACGAGCAGAAATTCCTATACACATTGGCCTCGTCAAATTTTTGGCGCTATTGCTAGGGATTGGCATACATCTACTTCAGATTAAATATTGTGTTACTAATTTGAGTACTTATTATTATAAGTAAATTATTGTTTTTTACTGTATCGTTGTTAGTATTGTTAATACAATTTTCTTCAGCATATTAGTTTCGCTTACTAGCAGTACTACTATTTACTAATTTTTAGCATCATCATTATTTTTAGTAATTCTAAAATTAGTATTGTTCATATTAGCATAAATTTTATTACTTTAAGTAAGAATATTATCATATAAAAGTTTTTGTTGCATCACCTACTTTTATTTTTCAACTTTATAAAATACTATTAGTTGTTATTTAGTAATACCACTACTATTAGTTACTACTACAATAGTTTGTATTTTTATTTTATTTTATCTAGTACTATTATTATTTTAGGAACTACTTTAATTTTCTATAAAAAAAAAGTTTGCATTTCTTTGATTTAAAAATTTCAGGTAGTTTATGACCTGCTCTTCTACAAAAACGTTGGCTAGTTATGATCCAGAAATTGTAAGATCTCTTCGATTGTGCAGCAAAGGACAAACATCATCTTCTCAAAGCATAGCTCGTGAAGGAATAGAGAATCAGGAAGTAGAATACATTCATCCACCAGACGTTCCACCACCAATCCATGTGGAGGATCAGTTTGATGAAGTAGCACCAAGGCCAGCAAACAGAATCCTAAGGGATTATGCTAGACCTGACCGCTTCAACTGTGGATTTAGTGTTAGAAAACCCCAGTGGCAGCCAACAATTTTGAAATTAGGAATGGATTAATTCAAACGATTCAATAGTCTTGCATCTTCACTTAAGACTCAAGTGAAGATCGACACATTCATTTAATTGACTTTTTGGAACTTGTTGAAATAACTACGTACAATAGAGTACCTCCTGAAGCTATCAAGTTCAGGCTATTTTCCTTTTCTTTAGAAGGAGATGCCAAGACTTGGTTGCGATGTTTGCCACAAGGTTCCATTACCACATGGGACCAGATGACTCAGAAATTTTTAAACAAATATTTTACTCTTACCAAAATCATAAAGTTAAGACAAGAAATATCTAATTTTTGTATACGGTTAAAACCGAGCCCACCCAATGTTTCTATCTGACCGGGACCAGGGAGCTGCATTGAAGGTCGGCCCCGTAGTAGATCAGACCAAGGTACAAGGACAAAGTACCATGTTCGAGATTCGAGGTACATGTCGAGATCGAGGCCAGCACCGATCGAGATCGAATAAGACAGGCATCAAGCAAGATCGAAGATAACATAATAACGGAAAGGCGAAATATCCGTGACTGGTCGAAGATCATGGCAGAAATCTCGGAACGGATCAAATTATGAATGGTTAATTAGCTAATCAGCGGATTTTCTTCTGTAATCAGAGTTATACCATAAGTAAAATTCTTCTACTATATAAAGGGGAGTATTAACTATATGTATAGACATATTGTTCTCGCATATAAAAGCCAATATAGCGCTCTCTCTTTAGCTTATACTCTCGTGTTCATCGACTTGCTTTATTTTAATTGTTTTAGTATCAATCAGTTCGAGGGCACCCTAGCTCGAGGGTTGAATCTCGTTTCAACACTGGTTCGCTTTGCTTTATAGATCATTTCTGTTATTAATCTTCACATTTATCAACTGGTATTAGGTGAAATCACGTGTCCTTAAAACCACATTATAAGTTTAATTGTTATCCAATTTTAAGGGTAAACAGTTTGGCACCCACCGTGGGGCTAAGGATAATAGTGATTGCTTAATACTGATTCTGATAACACACACTGATTTACACTTGTTCTCGTAAGAATCTTTGTTTTCAGGATAAACATGTCAAACTCACAAGTAACACCTACACATGGTGACAACGGCCTCGGATTTCATGGAAAAAATTACAATATAGCCGCCCTAGGAATCGAAGTGCCTGAGGCTGACCTCGAGGGAGCACTAATTGGAAATCCCGTCGATGTCAGTTCACATGTCACCCTAAATGCAAATTTGGGCGTTAATCCCGAAGGTAGCGTACGCAGGGAAGTTCGATCAGGTGGTCAAGGTACGCAGGGCGGAGAAGATAGTGAAGTTAGCCTCCAACTGATATTCGAAATGTTACAGGCTCAACAAGCCGCTATCGCACAACTACAAAATCAGTACCGAACACCGAGTAGGATCGAACCACAAGTCGTCCATAGGGCCGAGCCTGTGCCGGAAAGATCGAACGCCAATGAATCGGGGACTGACCCCGCCATTATGAAAATGCTCGAGGAGCTCACTAAACGGATTGAATAGGGAGAAAAGAAAATTGAGGCAAATGACAAGAAAGTAGAGACATACAACTCACGGGTTGACCAAATACCGGGGGCGCCGCCGATTCTAAAGGGTATGGATTCAAAGAATTTCGTACATAAGCCTTTCTTTCCAAGTGCGGCTCCGAAACCCATTCCGAAGAAATTTCGAATGCAAGAAATGCCCAAGTACAATGGGATCACCAACCCTCATGAGCATGTCACTTCTTATACATGCGCAATAAAAGGGAAAGACTTGAAAGACGATGAGATTGAATCTGTTTTACTGAAGAAATTTGGAGAAACCTTGTCGAAAGGAGCAATAACATGGTACCACAATTTGCCGCCTAATTCCATCAATTCCTTCGCCATGCTTGCAGACTCCTTCGTAAAGGCACATGCCGGAGCAATAAAGGCTGCAACTAGGAAGTTGGACCTCTTCAAGGTGAAACAAAAAGACAACGAAATGTTGAGGGAATTCGTATCTCGGTTACATATGGAACGCATGGAACTATCATCGGTCACAGACGATTGAACTGTTCAAGCCTTTACTCAGGGTTTGAATGAACAAAGTTCGGTAGCATCACGACAGCTAAAGCAGAATTTAATTGAATATCCAGCGGTAACCTGAGTCGATGTACATAATCGGTACCAGTCAAACATCAGTGTCGAGGATGATCAATTGGGGACCCCTTCCGGTTCCCTTTATCCAAACAGGCTCGTCGGCATAACTCAAAGGGATATCAACAGAGAACCCCGGTCGAACAGAGATTGGTATCAACCATACAACACAGATCGTAGAAACAGCAGCCCAAGACACAATCCCATCCAAAATGATTGAAGGAACGATCGAGGACAGAGCTCTTGAGGGCTCATGATAAAAAGTGGCTTCGATAAACATGTTGATCCCACAGAAGCACCACGATTATCAGAATACAACTTCAGCATCGATGCATCAGGTATTATGTCAGCCATTGGGAAAATCAAAGATACTAAATGGCCCATACCCCTACAAACCGATCCATCCCAAAGAAACCCCAACCAAATATGCAGATATCATGGTACACATGGTCATAGAACCGAAGACTGCAGACAACTAAGGGAGGAGGTGGCCCATCTATTCAACGAGGGTCACCTTCGAGAATTCTTGAGTGACCGAGCTAAAAACTATTTTAGAAACAGGGATGCGAACAGGGAAAACGAGTAGGAAGAACCACATCACGTAATTCACATGATCATTGGTGGGGTCGATATTCCATAAAGGCCCGTGTTCAAACGCACTAAAGTATCAATCACCAGGGAAAAACGAACTCGAGACTATGTGCCAGAAGGCACTTTATCATTCAAAGATGAGGAAATAGAATATCTCTCAACCTCACAATTATGCTTTGGTAATCTCTATCCTTATGAATAAAATTCAGGTTAAACGTGTTTTAATTGATCCAGGAAGCTCGGCCAATATTATTCGATCGAGGGTCGTGGAGCAGCTCGGCCTACAAGATCAAATCGTACTTGCATCTCGGATTCTCAATGGCTTCAACATGGCGTGTGAAACAACTAAAGGTGAAATCATCCTACCTGTAAGTGTAGCTAGAACTATTCAAGAAACAAAGTTCCATGTGATCAAGGGCGATATGAGATACAACGCACTGCTCGAAAGACCCTAGATTCACAACATGAGGGCGGTCCCCTCAACCCTTCACCAAATACTGAAGTTCCCAACATCGGATGGAGTAAAAACGGTGTATGGGGAACAGTAACACCGATATCGGCGCTTTCGTGAACAAAGGGATCGGAGTCCAAAGAAAAACAGGAAGCTAAATAGCAACCACAGCCACCAACCTCGTCTCAGTCGGGGAAGCAGGGAACAGACGAGGATGATGACTACTGGATCCCTCGATCCTTCATAATCCCTGAGGATTCTGACGCCACCAAATCGATAGTCGAGGAACTGGGCCATTAAATTTATGACGTACCTAGGTACGGGGTTAACCCCCGAGCTCAGGGAAAAACTCATTAAATTTCTTATCAATAATATGGATTTTTTACTTGGTCCCACCTAGATGTGACAAGGATCCTGCCGGAGATCACTACACATCAACTGAGCTTGGACCTGAAGTTCCGCCCGGTAAAACAAAAGAGAAGGCCCTAGTCCGAGGTAAAACATGCATTCATCAAGGACGAGGTAACCAAACTTCTCAAAATAGGATCCAGTCGAGAGGTAAAATATCCCGAATGGTTAACAAACGTAGTTGTAGTCCCTAAAAAGGGAAATAAACTTAGAATGTTCGTAGACTATAAAGATTAAAAACAAAGCATGTCCTAAAGACTCTTTTCCTCTGCCGAATATCGATCGCATGATCGATGCCACGGCCGGCCACGAGATCCGTAGTTTTCTCGATGCCTACTCTGGGGTACAATCAAATACAAATGAACCTGGAGGATCAGGAAAAAACTTCGTTCATCACTAAGTACGGCACCTATTGTTATAATGTAATGTCGTTTGGACTAAAAAATATTGGTGCCACTTATCAACTCTTAGTAAATCAAATGTTCGAAGAACAAATAGGTAAATCAATGGAGGTTTATATTGACGACATGCTAGTTATGTCCCTGCGAGCGGAGGACCATTTGGCACATTTGCAGGAGACCTTCGATATACTAAGGAAACACTACATGAAACTGAACCCGGAGAAATGTGCATTCGGGGTCGGCTCGGGAAAGTTCCTCGGCTTTATGGTATCAAATCGGGGGATCGAAATCAAACCCCCGATAAGATCAAGGCAATCGAAGACATCACAGTCGTGGACAATATTAAGGCCGTACAAAGATTAACAGGGCGCATAGCTTCCCTAGGCCGATTCATCTCGAGGTCTTCGGATAGAAGTCACAGGTTCTTCTCACTGCTCAAAAAGAAGAACAATTTTGCATGGACCCCGGAATGACAACAAGCATTGGAAGAATTAAAGCGGTACCTATCGAGCCCGCCACTGCTTCATACTCCAAAAAAGGACGAGCAACTCTACTTGTACTTAGGAGTCTCAGAAATTGCGGTAAGTGAGGTCCTAGTTCGAGAAAAGCAAGGTACGCAATTTCCTATTTACTATGTTAGTCGAACTTTAGGTGAGGCCGAGACCCGGTACCCACACTTAGAAAAATTAGCGCTTGCCCTAATAAGCGCCTCTAGGAAATTAAAACCATATTTTCAGTGTCACCCGATCTGTGTGGTAACTACTTATCCCCTTTGCAATATTTTGCATAAGCCCAAACTTTTGGTCCGATTGGCCAAATGGGTCGTCGAGATCAGTGGGTACGATATTGAGTATCGACCCCGAACGACCATCAAGTCTCAAATCTTATCGGATTCCGTGGCTGACTTTACTCTAGCCCTCGTACCCGACGTCGAAAGGGAACTATTATTAAAGTTGGGTACATCATCGAGGGTATGGACCCCCTTCACAGACGGCGCTTCAAATATGAAGGGGCCCGGGCTAGTGTTTAAGTCACCCACAAGTAATACAATTAGACAAGCTATCAAAACTTCCAAGTTAACTAACAATGAGGCCGAGTATGAGGCCATGATTGCAGGTCTCGAGCTAGCTAAAGGTTTAGGAGCAGAGGTCATCGAGGCCAAATGTGACTCCCTGCTTGTGGTAAACCAAGTCAACAGAACCTTCGAGGTTCGAGAGGATCGAATGCAGAGGTACTTGGAAAAACTAAAGGTGACTCTACATCGGTTTAAAGAATAGACCCTACAGCATGTGCCTCGAGAACAAAACAGCGAGGCCGATGCCCTTGCAAATTTGGGGTCATCAGTCGAAGATAACGAAATTAGCTTGGGGACTGTCGTACAACTTTTAAGGTCAGTAATCGAAGAAGGCCACACTGAAATCAACTCCACAAGTCTCACCTGGGATTGGAGGAACAAATATATCGAGTACCTAAATAACGGGAAGCTTCCATCAGATCCTAAGGAATCGAGGACTATAGGTAGGAAGGTCGCACGATTCACATTGGCCGGAGATGGAACACTTTATAGAAGGATGTTCAATGGACCATTGGCAATATGTTTGAGACCAGGAGATACCGACTACGTCCTACGAGAAATCCATGAGGGCACCTGCGAAAATCATTCTGGTGCCAAATCATTGGTTCACAAAGCCATCAGAGTAGGATACCATTGGGCCGATATAGAAAAAGATATAAAAGAGTTTGTTCGAAAGTGCGACAAATGTAAAAGGTATGCGTCGATGATTCACCAACCCGGAGAGCAACTCCACTCAGTCTTATCCCTATGTCCATTCATGAAATGGGGAATAGATATCGTCGGCCCTCTACCATCGGCCCCAGGTAAAGCTAAATTTATTTTGTGTATGATTGACTATTTCTCTAAGTGGGTTAAAGCACAGGCTTTCGAGAAAATTAGAGAGAAAGAAGTCATAGACTTCATCTGGAACCACATTATATGCCAATTCGGGATGCCAGCCGAGATCGTATACAACAATAGAAAGCAATTCGTCGGCAGCAAAGTGACAAAGTTTCTCGAAGATCACAAAATAAAAAGGATCTTGTTGACGCCGTATCATTCTAGTGGGAACGGACAGGCCGAATCGACAAACAATATCATCATTCAAAATCTAAAGAAAAGATTGAATGACACTAAGGGAAAATAGAGAGAAATATTGCCCGAAGTCCTTTGGGCGTATCGAACAATGCCAAAATCCAACATGGGGGCAACACCGTTCTCTTTAGTATATGGCGCCGAAACTCTGATCCCGGTTAAAGTTGGGGAACCCAGCATCAGGTTTCGATATGCAATGGAAGAGTCAAATCACGAGGCTATGAATACAAGCCTCGAATTGCTAGATGAAAAACAGGAAGCCTCCCTCATTCGAATGGCCGCACAGAAACTGCGGATCGAAAGGTACTACAATCAAAGAGATAATCTTCTGAGGAAGGTCACCCTCAATACTCGAGACCCAAACAAAGGAAAACTGGGCTCGAACTGGGAGGGATCATATCAGGTCCTCGATATCATTAGAAATGGATCCTACAAACTTGGCATGATGAACGGCGAACAATTACCAAACAATTGGAACATATCACTCCTAAAACGATATTACTACTAAGGGACGACCTTCTCCACTTTCGTTTATATTTTATACTAACCATTTGTAGGTGTTTAATCGAAGACATCAAAGGATTCTTCAAACACAAAGTCCTTAGATCCGAAAGCATGTGTTGCACTCTTTTTCCCTTAGACCGATTTTTGTCCCAAATGGGTTTTTCCGGCGAGGTATTTAATGAGGCAACCATTGTTCGTGCTAACTTAGATCAATTTAACAGTATCCGAGACAATCAACCTCTAATACTGAGGGGCATCACCCTCGGATAGTTACAAGGAAAATACTTCGTGCCAACAGGGTCTCGATAGATAAATTTTGTAAGGGTCAAATGGTCAAACGAACCATGCCCATGTAGATTACTCGAGCCCTAATGGCAAACATGTACGCGTGCTAATCTATTGAAAAAATTATTTTTCCTTGCCAGATATTTCATGCCTTAGAGAAAATTTTACTTTACAATGTCGTGCTTGTGATCTATTGTGGAAACTGGCTTAAGGATCGGTCACAAATAAAGTTCGAACAATTGACCCCGTACTCAGGGACTGCCATCCAAACAATCGACATGATCGAATTACTAAAACCTCAATATCGTAATACCTTAAAAAGGAAACCCTCGATTTTATAGGCCAAGGCCACCCCACTCGGGGACTGATACTTCGAACAAGTTCGAAGTATAATAGGGAAACAAGCCCAAAAGGCAAATCCCAAGCTAAAGGCTACGGATAAATTAACACGGTTCGGAGACGTTCGATTTCCATTATAAAACAGGCATTCGAATATATTTATAAACCGGTTAAAAAGGCTACCCTCGGCTGAATTACTAAGGGTCTCGATAATATCGACCCTCAAAAACCCTAATGTGTACAAAGTCGCTCGAACTCTCGAACAAATTCTTTATTTTATGCTAAGGTATTATGAAACAAAAGGTCTTGATAATATCGACCCTTGAAAACCCTAATGGGTACGGGATCGTTCGAACTTTCGAGCAAATCCCTCATTTCATGCTAATGTACAACAGATTTTATATGATTAAACAATAAACTTTTCAAGCCGAAAAGGGGGAGAAAGCCATTCTTTTTACTATGGCTGTATCGGCCTAATTAAAGAGCCTAAAGGACCATTTTATTTCTGAGTTCGAGAAATCATCATCACTCAATTAAAACCTAAGGTTCATCCTACTCTGAGTTTGAGCAAGTAATCACTCGATTAAGACTACATTAGTCCGGCTTCAATCAAGTTGCCTAAGCCTCAAACTTAAGAGCGAAATTTTCATAAAGTATGAATGAAACAGAAAAAAGATCTTTTATATATACGAAGATATTTACAAGGATCGATCATGGTCCTGCACAAAAATTCAAAAAAGAAAAGGCCTAAGATTCGTAATTTTCCTCAGGGGCAACTTCTCCTCCATCGAGGTCCTCCCCATTCTCGGACCCGCTCTTACTGCCATCATCATCATCATCATCGGAAGAGGCCAACGCTCCAGCATCAGCTTCCTGCTCTCTAGCCTTTATTATCTCGTCGTAAGATTGAAACCTCGAGCGTGGATCTCCTCAAGGGTTTCCCTCCGAGATTGGCATTTGGCGAGTTCAGCAATCCAATGTGCTCGAGTTTGAGCAGTCTCGGCTGCCTTTCTCGCTTGGACTTGAGCGGCTTCATCATCGGCTCGGTAGATGTCCATGATTGCCTCTACCTCGGCCTTTGCCTTTTCGGCTTTAGATTTGGCCTCTGCAAGTTCGGAAGCCAACCGAGCCTCGAGCTCCTCTATTTGCTTTGCCTGAGCTGAGCTCTTCTCTTTCATGCCTCGAAGCTGACTTTCGACCGATGACAATTGGGCTTGAGCAGCCTCTTTTTCAGCAGCAAAGCGGTCCATACTTTCTTTCCACCCTAAGGTCTCTACCTTCATCATGTCGACTTCCTCGCGGAATTGCTCAATCCTCTCAACCTTCTGCTGCAACTGTGAGATTGAAATGTTAGCCACTGTTCCAGAATCGAGCCCACGAGCTTTTAATATTTTCATTACCTGCTCGATCAGATCGGTCTGATCTTTGTGAGCCGTGGCCAACTCAGCTTAGAGGTCCTTGATCTTTTCTTCTTTTTGCCCACCAAGAAGGTTGAGGGCATTCCTCTCCTAGGTAAACCTTTGAATGTTGGCCTCGTACCGACTCAGCTCAGCTCGAAACCAAGAAAATTCTTCCTGATGAAGTGCTGAGGCCTACGCAGAAAAAAGAAAAGAAGTTAGACAAGAAGAGAAAGATGAACACAAGGGTAATACCCACAAAGGGAGTTAAAGCTTACCCGATTCAGAGCTTGTTGCACTTCGTTGAAAAGGCTCGATGCCTCGCCCGAGTCCTTCCTCAAGACCTCCAAGTCGCTTAGGCCGGTAGCATCTTCGACCCCAGTAAAGTAATCATGGAAGGGGTCCTCCCTTTCGTGGGCTCCTTCGATGGAGGGGATCTTCAAGGCTTGAGCCTCTTGAATCATCTCCTCATAAAACGAGAGGAGCAGCAGGGAGCCTCCAATTTCTATTACCCTAAGTGGATCACTTAGGGCATTTTCTCCATCTCGAGGGGCCTCGAGACTAGCCCCTATAGCCACACCCACCGTTGGCTCATTACGGTGGGAGGCATCTGTAATCCTCGATGACTCGGGAACTACGCCCAAGTCTCTTCCCGAGACCCCTTCATCTCGAGATGGAGTTTCTGCAACCTTTACCGATTCAGTGGCCTTTAGGGTCTCGGTGCTCATTCCCACTCAGGCCACCATCGGGGAGTTGTCTTCTTCCTCTTCCTCCCTTAGACTCCGAATAGAGCCTTCGGTCAGAAGGATGATGTTCTTCTTCGTCTTACGAGTCGCCTTCTTTTTAGGTTCTGGATCCTCGGAGGTTGAGGTCTTTTTTCTCTTTTTGTCCTTCACCGGTTTCGGTGCCGAGATCAAAGTCTCCTCCTCATTAGATAGGGGCCTCATGATTGCATCCTTGCCCAGAACTGTACACGAGAAAATTGAATAAGTATAAGAACGGCATCTTAATCGAATCATCAAATACACAAAGAGTTGGCTTACCCTGAGTCATGGCCTCCCATCGGCCCTTTGATAAATCGCGCCATGAGCGCTTGGCATATGTAGAGGTCGAGGCCAGGTTCCAAGCCTAGCTCTCAAGGTTAAGAATCGCATGGGGCATCCAAACGACCGCTACATCATGGAAAAAGACATCGATGAGAAAAGAAAAAGGAACAAATAATACATGGAAGCTAACAGTGAGATGGTACTTACGGTTCATGTTCCATTTCTCAGGAAATGGCATCTTCTCGACTGGGATTAGGTCGAAAGTCCTCACTCAAACGAACCAGCCCATCCAGCCTCAATCCTTCTCTTCATCTATACTCGAGAACAGCACTTTAGTAGCCCGGTGTTGGAGTTTTATTAACCCTCCTCAATAGAGGCGGGGGATGTACAATATGATAAGGTGATAGAGGGTGAAAGGGAGCCCCTCGATTTTGCTCACAAAGAATCGGAGCAGAATAACAATTCGCCAAAAGGAAGGATGGATTTGGCTTAGGGTTATTTGATATTGACGGCAAAAATCAACGATGACGGGTTTGAGGGGGCCCAGTGTGAAAGGGTAAGTGTAAACACTTAGAAACCCTTCCACATGGGTGGTGATGTCTTCTTTGGGGGTCGGGATCACCACCTCTTTGCCCTCCAAGTTGCAGTCTTTCTTTACCTGCTTAGGGCATCCCTCAGTTATCTAGCATATATACCTCGACACTAGCTCGCATCGACCAGGAATCGATGAGGCTTTATCGATCTTGAAATCAGAGTTTAGCGCGCACCCCCCATGAATGCATTCCTCAAGATGGGGTTCCACCTGCGTTTTCCCACCGGCCGGTTGCGAAGATGAAGCAACTTCTTTTTGTGGTACCGTTTTTGATGTTTGCTATTTTTGTGTAAGTTTAAAGGAGAGGAAGATAATAAGGCTAGACGTTTGAGAAAAAATTAACAGCAAGACCTAAAGATTTATAAATGGGAAGAACTTAAGAAAGGTAAAAGATTTAGAGATTAGAAGAAAGTGAAAGTAAAATTTGAATCAATGAGGAAAGGGTCTATTTATTGGATTCACGGCGACGGTTCAAAGGCACTAGTGGCCGACCACCAACTGACACTCTTTAATGACTTGGGGAACTGTACCGACGGGACATTTCGGTCACTTCCGTCACTTACGTCACGACGATGACGTCATGGCAGGTCGAGGTAAAAATTGAAGGCTCAATTCGTTTCTTGTCATTACACTCTAATAAACGAGGGGACTATCTGTATACAGTTAAAACCGAGCCCACCCAATTTTTCTATCTGACCGGGACTAGGGAGCTGCATCGAAGGTCGGTCCCATAGTGGATCAGACCAAGGTATGAGGACAAAGTACCAAGTTTGGGATTTTAGATACCTGTCGAGATCGAGGCCAGCAGTGATCGAGACCGAATAAGACAAACATCGAGCAAGATCGAAGATAACATAATAACGGAAAGGCGAAATATCCGTGACTGGTCTAAGATCATGGCAGAAATCTCTGAATGGATCAAATTAGGAACGGTTAATTAGCTAATCATGGGATTTCCTTCTGTAATTAGAGTTATACCATAAGTAGAATTCTTCTACTATATAACGGGGAGTATTAACTATTTGTATGGACCTATTGTTCTCGCATATAAAATCCAATACAATGCTCTCTCTTTAGCTTATACTCTCTTGTTTATCAGCTTGATTTATTTTTAACTGTTTTGGTATCAATCAGTTCGACGGCACCCTAGCTCGAGGGTTGAATTCCGTTTCAACACTGGTTTGCTTTGCTTTATAGTTCATTTCTATTAATAATCTTCACATTTATCTATTGGTATTAGGTGAAATCACGTATCCTTAAATCCACATTATAAGTTTAATTATTATCCAATTTTAAGGATAAACAAATTTCTTGCAGACTGACACTGAGTCGGTTTATCAAGCTTGGGAAAGATTAAAAGCAATGTTATAAAATGCCCACACCATGACATTCCTGAAATATGCAACTGTATATTTTTTATCACGGGTTAAAACCCTCTGCTAGAAATATGATTGATGCAGCTGCAGGAGATTCTTTAATGGGAAAAACCATGGAGGAAGCGTTGTAATTGTTGAACGAGATTTCTGAGAATGCCATCCAATGGCTATCTGAGTGTGTAATCATCAAGAAGGCTACTACGATAAATCAGGCTGATGCTTTAAATACACTAACGCAGCAAATTATTTCTTTGGCACAAAAGTTTGAATATTTTCAGGTGAATACACAACAACTAATCATAATCATGAACAAGTCCATTCTATCGGTTATAAACCGTACCCTTTTGGGAGTTTAATGGCACAAAAGCATCCAAGATTTCAATGGAGCAATCCAAATGGTGCAGAGAACTCTCAAAGCTTCCAGAAGCAACAAGTACAAGGTCCGTCGGAATACCAGAATCAAAACTGGTGGGCAACCATACTACAGACCCTATAAACAAGCATGGTCATATCAGCAAAGACCTCAACAAGCTCATTCAAGTCTTGATAACCTTTTGTATAATTACATTACGGTCATTGATGAAAAGATGGAAAGCCAGGGTTCAATCCTAAAAATTCTGGAAATTCAATTAAGCCAACTTTCAGCTCTTGTGTCAGAAAAGATTCAAGGTCCCTTGCCAAGCAAATACAGAGAAAAATCCAAATGAGCACCTTAAGGCCATCACCTTATGTTCAGGTAAAGAGCTTGATCAACCCTATGCAGACCAGTCAAAACAACAAGTAAAGAAGGGTAAGAATGTTAAAATACCCTCTAAGCCATCTGAAGAGAAAGAAGTAAAGGAAAAAGAAGAAAGAAAATATTGAAAAATTGACTCCTTTCCCAGTGACAATTCCTTTTCCACAAAAAATGAAAAGAGAAAAGCATGATAATCAATTTTTAAAGTTTTTGAAGATTTTAATACAAATTCACATTAATATTCCTTTCACTGATGCTTTGTTGCTAATGCCGTCTTAAGCCAAATTTCTAAAAGAAATTTTGTCAAGTAAAAGAAAATTGAAAGAAGTTTCTGTGGTAATGCTTACTGAAAAATGCAGTGCTATACTTCAAAATAATCTACCACAAAAACTTGGCGATCTATGTAGTTTTATTCCATGCACTTTGGGAGGAGTATATTTTGAAAAAGTACTTTGTGATTCTGGAGCTTCAATTAACTTGATGCCATTTTCTATCTTTAGAAAAATAAATCTTGGTGAAATGAAAGACATAGGTGTTTCTCTTCAGTTTGCATATCAAAGTACTAAGAAACCTAAGGGAATAATTGAAAATATGCTCGTAAGAGTAGATAAGTTTATTTTCCTTATAGACTTTATAGTACTTGAAATGAAGGAATGTCCTGATGAACCAAT
Organism: Nicotiana otophora; assembly: GCA_000715115.1. Taxonomy (NCBI): domain Eukaryota; kingdom Viridiplantae; phylum Streptophyta; class Magnoliopsida; order Solanales; family Solanaceae; genus Nicotiana; species Nicotiana otophora. Next base: position 23,875 of record AWOL01S0042204.1, on the reverse strand, counting down.
TATTTTGGGTAGACCATTTCTTGCCACAGGTAGAGCAATCATAGATGCAAGGACAACTAATTTTGAGAGGTGATGAACAAAGACTCATTTTTTATATGCAAAAGATATTAAGATTTTCAGGAAATGAGACATCATCTTCGTGTTTTTCAATTGACATGCTTAATTATCTTACAGATGAATTCAAAGATGATCAATTAATTCCAGACTTAATGGAAAGATATTTGGCCAAATCTGGCATAACACAAGATGATGATCCTATCATCAAAAGAGAAGTCGAAATACTAATAAAAGATTCTAAAGATGAGGAGATGCAACGGGAACAAGTTCAACCAAAAATTGAACTCAAAGTTCTCCCATCTCATTTAAAATGTGTTTATCTTGAGGAAGAATTATTTCATCTTCTCTTATTGTAGGACATGAAGAAAAACTGATTGAAGTGTTGAAAGCACATAAAAGAGCCTTGGGATGGACCATAGAAGATATCAAAGGGAATTAATCCAGATGTTTGTACGCACAGAATCCTCGTGGAGGATAGCTACAAGCCAATAGTATAGCCCCAAAGGAGATTGAATCTAGCAATGCAGGAAGTAGTAAAAAAAAGGAGATCGTAAAGCTTTTGGCGGCATGTATTATTTATCCCATTTTAGATAACCCTTGGGTAAGCCCTGTTCAAGTAATACCAAAGAAAGGAGGTATGATGGTTATAAAAATGAAAGTAATGAACTCATACCTACCAGGACTGTCACAGGATGGAGAGTCTGTATTTCACGACCTAAACTCCCAACCAGTCGTGACGGCGCCTAGAACATTACTAGGCAAGCCGACAATCATATATCAACTAGGAATTTGAATTTAAAACATAATTCAATAAGCTCAACAGCGGAAACATCTCATAGATAACTGATAAAAACAATTGTAACTCAACTACAACCATCCCAAAAATCCTGGTGTCACCGAGTACATGAGCTACTAAGTGTCAACATAGTCTGAAACTCTAGTACAACTATCTGAGAAAAATAGAACAGTACTGAATAAAATGAAAAGAAGTAGAGTCAAGGTTTATAGGTGTCATAGCAGCTACCTCGAAGTCTCTGAGCAGGTACTAGCACCAGATCTAGCAATCACTGTATCCAGATGTAGCTGGATCTGCACACAAAATGCAGAGTGTAGTATGAGTACAACCAATCCAATGTACTCAATAAGTAACAGGACTAACCATGGGCTAAAAGCAGTGACAAGCTCAGAAGGATACAGTCATAACCAAAATAATGATAACAGAGATATAACAAAGAGAATGACAGTGATAACTCAAAGAAACTTCCATATTCAGTTCGTTCACGATACAGAAATTTAGGCATGCTTTCAAGTTCAACAA
>AWOL01S0042204.1:0-17500 GCA_000715115.1 Nicotiana otophora | reverse complement strand
GAAGACTCAAATCACATCACACAACATCGAAAACACGAATCGCACCCCAATTCAAGCCTAATGAACTATTGACTTCCAACCTCTAAAACCAAAGCCGAAACACACCAAACCAACTACGATTGACCTCAAATTTTGTACACAAGTCATAAATTACAAAACAGACCTATTCTAATTACCGGAGCCAAAATTTGAGTTCTGTATCAACAAAGTCAATTCTTGGTCAAACCTCTCAACTTTTCAAACCTTCAACTTTCCAACGTTCGCCAATTCAAGCCAAAATGACCTACGTACCTCCCAATAAATTTTCAGACATACTCAAATATCCAAAATCACCATACAAAGCTATTAGAACCATCAAAACTCCATTCCGGGGTCGTTTACTCACAAGTCAACATCCGGTCAACTCTTTTAACTTAAGCTTCTAACCTTGGGACTAAGTGTCCTAATTCATTTCGAAACATTCCCAGAACAAAACCAACCACCCTGGCAAGTCACATAACCACAAACGAACATAGAATAAGCAATAAATGGGAAAACAGGGCTACAATACTCAAAATGACCGGGCGGGTCATTACATTCTCCCCTCTTAAACAAACCTTCGTCCTCGAACAGGTCTAGAATCATACCTAGAGTCTCAAATATGTGAGGATATATGCTTTGCATATCCCGCTCGGTCTCCCAAGTAGCCTCCTTAACTGGCTGGCCACTCCACTAAACTTTTACTGAAGCTATTTTCTTTGATCTCAACTTTCGAACCTGCCGATCGAAAATGGCCACCGACTCCACATTATAAGTCATATCTCCATCTAACTGAACTGTGCTGAAATCCAAAACATGAGATGGATCATCATAATACTTCCGGAGTATAAAAACATGAAACACTGGTGATCACTCGATAGACTAGGAGGCAATGCAAGCTTGTAGGCCACTTCTCCAATCCTCTCAAGCACCTCAAAAGGGCCAATATACCGAGGGCTAAACTTGCCCTTCCTCCCGAACCTCATCACACCCTTCATGGGCGATACTTTGAGCAGTCTTCTCTCCTACCATATATGTAACATCACGAACCTTCCAATCGACGTAACATTTCTTTCTAGATTGTGTCGTGCGAAGCTGATCCTGAATCAACTTGACCTTTTCTAAGGCATCCTGAACCAGATCCGTGACCAACAACCTAGCCTTCCCGGTCTCAAACCACCCAATTGGAGATCGACACTCCCTTCCATATAAATCCTCATAAGGAGCCATTTGAATACTTGATTGGTAGCTATTGTTGTAGGCAAACTCTACAAGCGGTAGAAACGGATCCCAAGAACCCCCGAAATCCATAACATAAACGTGTAGCATATCCTCCAATATCTGAATGGTTCGCTCGGATTGCCCGTCTGTCTGGGGGTGGAATGTTGTACTCAACTCAATATGTGTGCCTAATTCTCACTGTACAGCTATCCAAACCTGCGATGTGAACTGTGTGCCCCGTTCAGAAATAATGGACATCAGCCTCTGATGCTCGTACTTCACCCGCTGACAGTTCAAGCACCGAGCCACATACTCCACTGTATCTTCTTTCATTCTTCTCCATCAATAGTGCTGCCTCAAGTCTTGATACGTCTTTGCGGTGCCCAGATGAATGGAATACCGTGAACTATAGGCCTCCTCAAGAATCAACTCACGTAACCCATCCACATTGGGCACACAAATCCAACCTTACATCCACAACACCCCATTATCTCTAATAGAAACCTCATTGGAATCACCGTGTTATACCATCTCCAATAGAAACCTTTGAAACATCTAACCTCACGAACTAATTGGCCAAGGCCTGAACATCTGATGCAAGCGGTATCTCACCAACAGGAATATATGCAAGGCTACACATACTCACCGCCTTTCTACTCAAGGCATCAGCCACCATGTGGGCCTTCCGGGGATGATAACAAATGGTAATATCATAGTCTTTTAATAGCTCCAACCATCTCCGCTGCCTCAAATTTAAATCCTTTTTCTTGTACAAGTGTTGTAGAGTCTGATGATTCATAAATACCTCACAAGACACACCAAAGAGATAATCCCTCCAAATCTTTAATGCATGAACAATGGCTGCCAACTCTAAATCATGAACGAAGTAGTTATTCTCATGGGGCTTCAACCGGCATGAAGCATAAGCAATCACCCTACCATCCTACATCAAGGCACACCCAATACCAATCCGAGAAGCATCATAATACATCGTATATGCACCTGATGTTGAAGGCAAAACTAGAACTGGAATTGTGGTCAAGGCAGTCTTGAGCTTCTGAAAGCTCTCCTCACACTCATCCAACCACCTGAACGGAGCAGCCTTCTAGGTCAATCCAATCAAAGGTGAAGCAATGGACGAGAAACCCTCTACAAATCGACGACAATATCCGGCCAAGCCAAGAAATCTCCGAATTTTGGTAGCTGAAGATGGTCTAGGTCAACTATGAACTGCCTCAATCATCTTCAGATCTACCTTGATACCCTCACTGGACCCCACGTGCCGTAAGAACACCACAGAATCAAGCCAGAACTCACACTTGGAGAATTTGGCATAAAGCTTTTTCTCCCTCAACATCTTTAATACAATTCTCAGATGATGCGCATGCTCCTCCTAGCTACGTGAGTCCACCATTATATCGTCAATGAATACTATGACAAAAGAATTAAGATATGGCTTGAATACACTGTTCTTCATATGTATAAATGTTGTTGGGGCATTGGTTAGCCCAAACGACATCACAAGGAACTCGTAGTGACCATAGCAGGTCCTGACTGTCGTCTTTAGGATATCAGAATCCTGAATCTTCAATTGGTGATACCAAGACCTCAAATCAAACTTAGAGAACACTCTCACACCCTGACGCTGGTCAAATAAGTCATTAATGCGCGGCAGTGGGTACTTGTTCTTAATTGTAACTTTGTCCAACTGCCTATAATCAATGCACATCGGCATAGTACCATCATTCTTCTTCACAAATAAAACTGGTGCACCCCAAGGAGACACACTAGGCCTAATGAACTCCTTATCAAGAAGCTCCTGAAGTTGCTCTTTCAATTCCTTCAATATTGCTGGTGCCATACGATACAGAGGAATATAAATGGGTTGAGTGTCAAGCACCAAGTCAATACCAAAATCAATGTCCCTATGGGGTGGCATGCTCGGCAGGTCTGCAGGAAACACATCCGGAAAGTCTCTCACTACCGGAACAGACTCAATAGTAGGAGTGTGAGCACCAACATCCCTTACAAAGGCCAGATATGACAGACAACCCTTCCCAACCATCTGTTGGGCCTTCAAATATGAAATCACTCTAATGGTAACATAGTCCAGAGAACCTCTCCACTCTATCATAGGCAATCCCGACATCGCCATCGTCACGATCTTAGCGTGACAATCCAGAATAGCATGACATGGGGACAACCAATCCATGCCTAGAATCACGTCAAAATCAACTATACTAAGTAGTAAAAGATGAACCTTCATGTCCAATCCCCTAATGGTCACCACACACGATCGATACACACGGTCCACAATAATAGAATTACCCACCAGAGTAGATACATGAATATGTGTAACTAAAGAATCTAGAGGCATATCCAAATAACGAGCAAAATACGATGATACATATGAATAAGTGGAACCAGGGTCAAATAATATGGAAGCATCCCTGTGGCACACTAAAATAATACTCGTGATCACTGCGTCTGAAGCAATAGCCTCTGGCCTGGTGGGAAAAGCATAGCATCGAGCCTGACCACCACCTGATCGACCTCCCCCTCTAGGGCGACCTCTAGCTACCTGAGTGTCATGACCTAAACCGCAGGGCCGCGACGGGCACCAGGTGCCTTACTCAATCGAGTACCAACGTAACATATCTTTCTTATCATACCATCATCGGTAAGTGGGCTAGAAGGGCCGTCATGAGATAACCAGAATAAAACATAAGGAATACTAGACATATGACGACCCAACATGATATAGAAACTTATACATGTGACATACGGGCCTATACGACCAAAATAATCATTTGTACACTCAAAGCATAAGCTGACAAGGCCATACAATCATCCATATACATGACATATGTCTACAAGCCTCTAACCAAATAGGCTGGGGTAGGGCCCCGTCATACCAATCTATACATGTCCAAAGCATACTGACCAAATAGGCAACTTCGGAGCAAGTGGAGTGCACCAACACCTTCCGCTAAGCTGATTGCCTACTAGGAGGACTATCAACCTATCTATCGAGACCCGCGGGCATGAAACGCAGTGTCCCTAGACAAAAAGGACATCAGTATAAATAAAGTACAGAGTATGTAAGGCATAAAAAGCAGTATATAAAAGACATGAAAGAAATATGGAGTAAAGAACTCAACCTGTAAGTCTTAATAGCTCTGTGAATCATGAAACATTTATAATGTCATGCATATGTGTATAAATGTCATATCATGCATAGGTATATGCGTACATAATATCATCAAGCCTCTGAGGGCATCCCATCATATCATCTTGGCCTCTATGGGCGAAATCATCAACGTATACCAGCTGATCAGGTGGTGGTGTTTATAAAACACCATAACCTTTCCCCATACCCTATATACGTATAATATGCGCATATATAACGTCATCTGGTCATAGGTCAATGTACATGTATAAATGAATGCAATGCATAAGAAGTAAGTCAATAAGATCTCTTGGGATGTCATAAGATCAATATGCCTTTGGTTAATATCATGGAATAAACATTATCAACTTACGTATTTTCTAAGACCCATGAATAGACGATATAATAATAGGACACATGAGGAATCAAGAACATAGGCATCCCTAGTACTTCTAAGAATATAATCACTTGTGAAAGTCGTGTGTTTGCTCGTTTCGTTGTATCATATGGATCATGCCAAAAGGAAAGAAGGGATAGCCTTAACATACCTTAACCATATTGAGTCCTTAATACCTTCCAAACAACTCTTCAAACAACTCAACTCAATCTACCATAGCGGAAGGAGATTCAAAATCAGTGTTGAGTAAAGGCTAAGTCCGCAACTTAAACTAGTAGCTCGTTTATGTAAATTTGGGCAGCATCTCCCCTGTAACAAGGGCCTCCTCCAGTACCAAATACCAACAACAACAACCAGAGCAATACAATAAGAACAACATCAACAATAGTGTACAAAATATTTCATTAACAAATCATCAACATATCACGACGAGCGGCAAGCTCGGATTGAATCCTTTTAGCGCCCTTCAACCCCATTAACAAACATTAGTTAACTTAAAAACATAACCAGCATGATAACAAGTAAAATCGAAGGACTTCCGACCTCCTATTAGTCACCTAATCCACACTCAAACAACTCAACAAGTACAACTTTTCATTGTTATATTGTCCTTTATCTTCTTATTCACAATACCAATAGCGAGTTCGATATGTAGACAATATATTCATGAAAATAAAATCATAAACAAGTCATTTTCCAGGGTTTCCAACCATTTAAAGTTCATGAAAACAACCTTCCCAAAATAGTCCATTAAGAACAATAACATCTTAAACTATTTCAAGTCTTCTCTTGTAGTATCTTGCTCAAATAATGCAACCAACAAACAAAAACCTTAAAGAACATGTAGTAGAGTATCATACATACCTAAACCAGCAGCAACCACTTTAAATTTCAGCCAAACACAGCCCACAACTATCCTCAATGACAACACAACCTCCAAGAGGTGTTGTTCTTCACTAGAGCTAACTTTTGATGTTGAAATATGGTGTAATCACTTTGGAATCACTTCAAAACCTTATGGTATTTGTTTAGTAGGGTTAGGAGAAATTTGGAGAGGAATTTGAGTCGAAAATGAGCAAAAAATAGGCGACCAAATCGTTTATAAAGTGACGTAGGTCAACCACCGACTAAGTGGGTCCCATTAGGAGCTGCTTGTGCGGTCTCGCGCAAACGCGAATATCTCTCTACTCCGATGTCGTATAGATGAACGGTTTAATGAATTAGAAATAAGACTCGTAGATATTCAATATGATATGTGGTTCATCCCTTAAGTCCAATTATATTTGGATAAAATCGCAGCTACATTTGACCTAATTTTCAGCACATTATGAATGTAACTTGTGATGACCTTTGCCAGCTTTTGTTCTACAACTCGCTTGACTTCAAAACGTAACACACGACTATCATAAGACTAAAATAACTCATAACATAACCTTCTTATCATATTAAGAACCCTATTCTTATCCCAAGAGTACATGTTATAATATTCCCAACTTGTAAACTTTCTACGAAACATATTTTCTTCAATTCGTTTAGCTTCTAGCCTTCCAACCCGCTTGGTAATTGTTATCCATGATCTTTAATATTTGTAACCTCCAAAGTAACATTATTAAATTACTTTATGTACTTTCAAATATGATCTCAATTCTAAGCTACATCAATTGACTTACAATTTACTTTTACGTACGAAAACATGGGGTATAACATTGAGCCCCACCCCAAGCTGGCTGAGCGGGTGGTGATCTAACTGGTGCGGAAGTCATAGCCTGACCCCTATATTGAACTGGATCTCCCATAAGATGAGGACAATACATCCTCACATGCCCTAACTCTGCATACTCGAAGAATCTTCCATCTGTCAATGGCAGCGGGGACTGAATCGGACCCCGAGAACAAGAATAACCACTAGAAGGACCTGGTACGGATGAACCCTGAACTGATGGAGCATGGGAGAAATTCTCAGCTGGGAGGGCACTGAAGGAAGACTGACCCGGATGAGCACTATATGAATCATGGCTAGCTGATGTACCCGATTAACTAGACGAGCCATCTGACTGGGCCTATAAGGATGACCCTTGATGTGGTGGGACTTGTCATGCCCCGACCCCAGGGAGCGTGACCGTCGCTCAACCAAGATACCCCGGTAGAGCAAGTCTGCTAGATGCCTTCTACCCAACCTTGCCCATTAACAATATAAGAATCAATACAAGTGATAGACATGAGAAGAGTCACCACATTATTTTTCCATCACTCAAAAGATATTCATTTATGATTTCCAAAATATTGCGAGTTTAGATATAATAAAAACAAACATGTTTGCCAAAATACCAATACTTCTGTTCAATTTACAACATCAAACACCACCCACAACCTGTCTACGGAGCCTCTAAGTATAATAGAAGAGTAGTATAGAAGTGCCAGCAACAAGACTCCGGCTATACCTCAAAACACAATATACAACATCAAATGACATCACGCTCGGAATAGAGTAGGGCTCACCAAAACCTACTGAAAAGGGAGTAACTGCTAAAGAGGACCAAAGATGCCCGTTGATAAACCACCGGCATCCATTAAAGATGTAGCGCCCCCAGCAAAGGGACGTTAGTACATATGGAATAGTACTAGTATGTAAAGTTAACTATTCTCTTTCGAAATAGAAGGCCAATAACAGAAGGGGCAACACCATGGAGCAATAAATAACAATCAATGATATCCAAATGCCAAGTTAAAACATAACAATTTTCAACATACAAAAAATATTATATATTTTTGGTTAGGAGATCATTAGCATCGATATACCACCGTGTTTTTAGCACAGAGTCCGATCACGCCCGATCGGCTAGGCCATCTCCCCACGAACAATGTGGTGCGAAAGAAATGTGTTACCAAGAGTAGTATCACCATGTGCGCAACATGGCGTCCGATCTCCACCCGATCGGCTAGGCCATCTCCCCACGAACAATGTGGTGCGAAAGAAATGTGTTACCAAGAGTAGTATCACCATGTGCGCAACATGGCGTCCGATCTCCACCCGATCGGCTAGGCCATCTCCCCACGAACAATGTGGTGCGAAAGAAATGTGTTACCAAGAGTAGTATCACCATGTGCGCAACATGGCGTCCGATCTCCACCCGATCGGCTAGGCCGCCTTCCCACATATGTCGTGTGGGCTGACTTTCCAATTCACAGCTAATATCAACCTCATCCCAATTAAGGGTAATAACCATAATCACATCAATATTTCAATCTCATCCCAGACAAGGAGAATAATCATAATCCACCCCTATACTGGCACGTGTAGTTTTGGGTATGGGCCTTATGACCCACCCTTCCTCGGTTTGCTGTTGATACTCTCAAAAATATTTTTGGTTTGCACACAAGGGAAACAAAAGCACAAATATATTTTATATTCACCTCATTACCTTTCACACTATGTATAGCCTCATTAGTACCTTCAACCATTCACAATGTCATTATAATTCCACTAGCTTTCTTGGCCATACTTATGATTCCTCATCCCAAGGCACGGTGGTCGTATCTTACATTCCACACTTTCATTTCTTTACTTTCAAGGATCATCGACATAAACATCAACATATAGAATATTCCGAAAATTACAACTTTAAGTTCATTAGTAATTAAGACTTTAAACATAATGGATTTCATTCCGATAAATGGAGTAAAATGATTGGCAATCGAAGCACGAGTTAAAATCATAGACGATTAACACACCATTTATTGTTGAAGTACTTTTTCCAAAAAAGGCAATACACAATTTCAACTCATGTATATGTAAGAACTCAAAGCACATTGGAAATACTTACAAAGCATAACATTAGTTAAAACAGCCACATTGGGGCATGACTTGAGTACATAAGCTCTTAGTCAAATACATTTTTGAAGTAATTTTGGAACAGTTGAATCAAGGCTTATTTCATAACCTTTCTCACATCATCTCATTTCATTGGCACTACTAGCCACAAGTATAACTTTCATTCTTGGCACAGTGGCCACACTTTATATCTCCAACCCACTTCTTACACTTTCAAGCATCTTTATAGATTATAAACAACAAGGCATTTCAAATCAAGACTTTAGGTACACATATGAGCAATTAAGAGTCTTAAGCACATGGATTTTTTCTCACACAATTTGGCATCATAACTTTTATTTGAAACATGACTCAAAGCCATAATATTTAAATACACATATCATTCTTGAACACATTTCCGAAGGACAACATAATGTGATAGGAACATTCGGAACACGATTTGAACACATGACTTTCAACACTTTGTTCATTTGGGATAATCAAATTTATAAGGAACAACTCGGAACATGAGAATTAGGAACTTGACCCAACCATACTTGAAACTTACGAGAACATCATGGAATTCAATTCTAAGAGTGTAGTTTATCCAGCATACCGCGCTTTGAGCTTTCCTTAAATTACTACAATGTTCCCGAAATCCTAGCAACTTCAATCTATTTTGAGACATAACAAAATTGAACACAAATTAGGAAGATATTCATGGTTTCAGCTAGTTTGAGCATTTTATCAAACACTAGATGTGTAAATTTGATTACAAGGTTCTTCCACAAGATTTCCTTTACTCCACAACCCAATCTTTACCCATTTGAGCTCAACAATCTTCCCACAAATCTTATTGGTACATGCATGTATAAATAATACTCTCACACCCAAGAATAATACTCCTAATCAACCATCTTCTACCCAAATTCGAAATTGAAAACTAGGGTATGGAACGTTGCCTCTTAGATGAAGACCTTGTGAGCTTTCTTGTTGAATTTCAAGGCTTGAGCAAGATTTTGATGAACAATTAGCTTAAGGATTTCTACTCTCACTTTAGGGCACTTCCTCTCTCTAAAAATATCAGATATTCCATTCAAAAATGGTCCTTTATGTCTATTTATCTAGATAGGGTTGGGTTATAAAGATAGAAGAATGGACCCTCCGAAATACGGATCGGGCTACAGACCAGGCGTAGCGACCTCTGTAGCGAGCTACAGACAAAGCTTCGCGAGCTCTGTAGCGAGCTACAGACAAAGCTTCGCGAGCTCTGTAGCGAGCTACAGATCAGGCTTCGCGAGGGATATAGCACGGTCTACTGCGCTACAGACCAGGCTTCATGAGGGATATAGCACGATCTGGCACGCTAGGAGTTGGGCGACGCGAGGTTGAAATGATTAAACTCCCCAACACACTGTTCAACCCAAAAAGTCCAAAACTACAATACATTAGCCTACATAGGCACCACAGAACCTTAAATTACTTGCCGAAAATTTAGGGGGCCTTACATCCTCCCCCACTTAGGGTCATTCGTCCTCGAATTAGGAGTAGAGTCCGCCCCAAACACCTAACATAACACATCTCTTCTCTCACACATCTCAAGCTCCCTAATTTGACTAACTCCCAAATTTTTCAAACATTTTGGTAGATTATCCTTTGTAGTTTGGTCTATCTACCTGCCAGAGAATCACCAAAACCACTCCTAACAACACATCCACAACTTGACATATATATATATATATATATATATATATATATATATATATATCAGCAGCACTAATCTCAACAATACAGGCATTATATTATCAAAAGTGATATCTGAACATCCGTTGCACATATTTAAATCATAACACATAGAAAGTACCTTTCGATCCACAATCATTTGACTATACAATCAAGTAAGAACATTTTCTTTCCTTAACACTTTCGGCCTTCGAGGTGGCCTCCTCGACTCACAGACTTCGCCATAACACACGACGGAGGAAATCTCAACTTCCGGACTTATCTAACAAGGATGACAATTAAGTACCTCTCATAGGCCAATTATCCAATAATTTCACCTTTACTAGCTTTCACCGGAACGATAGAAAAAGGATTTCCAACTACCTTCTTAGACATAGACACATGAAACACCGGGTGCATGGAGGACAATGATGGAAAATTATCATACTCATAGTTCAGCATATTTCCTTCAAGATTTCATAGGGCCTAATGTGACTACACATACTTTACCTTTATTAGCAAATTCACATAATATCTTCGTGTTGAAAATCCTGAGAATAACATGTTCACTTTCTTCAACTCTAAATTTCTAATGCGAACACCCAAATTAAACCTTTGGCGACCTTCAACAATTACTCTAAGATGTGCTAGCATGAATATGACCATTAAGTTTCCTACCCAATATGTTTTATTACGGGATGATGCTTCTTCTTTGACATGTTTGAACCTTCAACCCCCATAGGTTTACTATAAATAGGAACAACGAGATTCGAGATTGGGCTGGAATTATTCAAGAATCCATCAACGTGCCGAGAAGGGTATTTTAGGAAGTTATATCCTAAGAGACATAAAGGTTACTACCAATAGCGTTGACATAATTAATCATTGGGATAACATCATAAATTTGTTAAATGAGACATAGAGTTTCCTAGTACACATTGATAATGCGGAAACATGTACATGATTCGGAGATGTAAAAAAAGTGAGTCATTTTAGACATGTGATATATGGAAGGCATGATCGGGAGGATAAAGAGATTAGCATCAGTTATTCTTGGAAGACTATGAGTTATGAAAAGGGATAGTAACAATTGTTTCTTCCATATGTGCTTTGCTTGGCAATAGTAAGCCCAAAGAAGAAATAGCCTAGTACGTGACACTAGTCGTCTCCTGGAGTGTAGGGAAAATCGGTTTAACTCAAAATAAGAAGATTCTTGCACCATGAATGTGATAGAGATTTCAAAAATACATACAGTTGCATTTCACTCTTAACAGTATTTGTCACAAGGAACTACGCCCCAAGCCTACCAAGTTGAAAAAGAGGTTGAACATTTGTGAGATTATTAAAATTCGGGCAGCTTAACCTCTTCTCGATAGTTGTTCCTATATTAGAGGACTAGGGACACGATAAAGTTGTCTTTCAAATCAATATGCCCATGATATATGCCAAAATCTGAAAGCATCTAATTTTAACCTTTCACGAGTGAAACCACATAGCTAGGACATCTTAATATTGGGATGAAATCATGTATTGGTTAGAGAGAATGAACACTTTGCTATGAGCTAGACATGTTTTTTATTTCCATAATAACTCTCAAGCTGGACTAGCCGGCCACTTCATGGGCAACTACAATACTAGGAACAAAGTAATTTACTCACTGAGGCATGATCCAAGTGGACATGAAAGTCATACTGAGATGGGCGAACAAAAAGATCTTCCTGTGACGAATTTGTGAAAATCTCAAATTCCCCAGAAACTTTATGCGGACAAGTGACCCCTTTCAATTGACATGTACACATATGATAGGTGCTGAGATATGCTCTCATATTACTAGACAGTGAAAAGGTTTCATGATAATATTCACAAAGGAGTAAAGTGACTGTTCAAACCATAGGAGCCACATACACCGGAGAGAGAAAGAGTGACTCAAGAAGGATCTCAACACTAGGTTGCTTTACATTATATTTGATATCATATATGTAAATATTATGATGGTGTGTGCATAGGCACAAGTGAGCAGATGTTATCCATTCAAATCAAAAGGTTCTGTAAGAAATTCATCAGGTATAGTCCCTTGTTGAGAATTTAGAGAAGCAAGTGGGAAGTATTAGCCTAGGGTTATAACTCAATTCAAGGAAATAATTATAGAGCTCAATTCCACAAGAGGTTGTAAATAAGAGAATTTATGATAGAGTGGCTTCACGAATAATGTGTCTCATTCAGAAAGTAAGTACATGCAATGTTTGGTGATTTAGATTCTCCCGTTAAGACCATACTTATGCAGGCTCTCGATATAGATGTACATATACAACAAGGAAAGCATGTGGTGTTGAGAATGATATACTAAGGAGTGACTTACTTGGTAACTTTAGATTGACAGGGCAGTACCTTAACTGATGCCCCTCGACTCCACATCTGTAACATACATTGGTACCATAGTGACATACCTCTGAATGACATCTCCTACACTTCACACAACGAGGATGAGGTCCGTTAAACTGACTATCCCCACCGACCTGATATTTATTCTTTTTGCATACATCATAAGCATTCCCCTTATCCTTCCTCTATCATAGCTGCTCAAACCGCCTACGCAACTTCTCCTTGCGAGTCAGTTGAACAAACTTCTTTAAGAAGAGAACTCAGAACCCATGCCACGTAAGTGGTATCGCGCCAGCTAGCCTACTCAACTCATATGCCTCCCACCATCTGAAGGATGCCCCCAACAACTAAAAAGTAGTGAATGAAACTCTACTGGTCTCCAAAATACTCATCATGCGAAGGATCTGCTGGCACCTGTCTATGAAATCTTGAGCATCCTCTGACTCTGCCCCACTGAAGTCTGGAGGCCTCAGCCTCCCAAACTATTCTAGCCTCTTCTTCTCCTCGTCACTCATAGGTAGACCAACCGGGGGTCGAGCAGTTGCAACCGGCTGGGCTGGTAGTACCCCCGATGTCTGGAGTCCCTAAGCTACCTGCTCTGGAGTATGTGCTGCGGGAGTCTGAGCACATGCCCCGGCCTGAGAAGTGGTTGTTGCAGCTGGAACTGAAACTACCTGAGCATGGCTCGTGCATACAGTCATTATCTGGGCCAATGCCTCCTGAAGGCCTGGAATCACAATGGGGACAGCTGGTGCCTGAGCTGGTCTCACAAGCTCAACAACATTTGGTATCTACTCCTCAGCTGGAGCAACTGGTGGCTCCACAGGTGTTGCTCTAGCTGTAGTTCGAGTCGTACCTCGGCCTCTACCGCGGCCCCAACCTCTCATGGCACTAGCTAATGGTACTGGTGGTCGTCCGACTGATCCAGTCGCACGTGTTCTCACTATGTGTGGGGAAATTGAATAATAGAAGTTTAGTTTTTTGGAATCAAGCCATCCGCATGACAAGAATACAAGAAATTGAAGTTTTCTAATGGTTCGGTATCCTCTCGAAGATAACTACAGACATCTCTGTACCGATCCGCAAGACTCCACTAAACCTGCACATGACTCGTGAGACAGTAACCTAGGGCTCTAATACCAACTTGTCACGACCCAAAATCCCAACCTGTCTTGACGCCGCCTAACATTACTAGGCAAGCTAACAATCATATATCAACTACACATTTGAATTAAAAACATAATTCAATAAGCTCAACAGCGAAAATATCTCATAGATAACTAATAAAAACAGTATAACTCAACTACGACCATCCCAAAAATCCTGATGTCACCGAGTACATGAGCTACTAAGTGTCAACATAGTCTGAGACTCTAGTACAACTGTCTGAGAAAAATAAAACAATACTAAATAAAATGAAAGGAAGGAGAGTCAAGGTCTGTGGGTATCATAGCAGCTACCTCGAAGTCTCCGAGTAGGTACTAGCACAAGATCTAGCAATCATCACGTCCAGATGTACCTGGATCTGCCCACGAAGTGCAGAGTGTAGTATGAGTACAACCAACCCAATGTACTCAAAAAGTAACAGGACTAACCATGGGCTGAAAGCAATGACGAGCTCGGAAGGGTACAGTCAGAACCAAAATAATGACAACACATATATAACAAAGAGAATGACAGTAATAACTCAGAGAAACTTCCATAATCAATTCGTTCACAGTACACAAATTTAGACATGCTTTCAAGTTCAACAATTAAAGCCCAACACTAATAATATATGCCAAGTACAACTAGCATAAGGAATGTTACATCTCTATGCCTACATGAACAAAATTGCATGACAAATGTAATGTATCACACTGATAAATCCCAGCTACTCGCACTCTTAGAGTACTCAATCTGCCTATCTCAAACTCCCACTCATCACACACAATTACTCAGCATTGTACGGGTGTCTCGCATTTATGTCCCTTACCAAAGCACGTGTATATAAATCATTATGCCTACGCTCGTTGCTGGTATGTCGACTCCGGAGGGGAGGATCCTGCCCAAGCGCTAATTTAAAGCCTATTAGGCTTGCTGCGACGTGCAGCCCGATCCACAATAAGAAATAAGCCAATAAGTCCTGCTGCGGCGTGCAGCCTGATCCATAATAATAATAATAATAATTATTATTATTATTAAAATAATAATAATAATTAATAATAATAATAATAGTAATAATAATAATAGTAGTAGTAATAATAATAATAATAATAATAATAATAATAATAATAATAATAATAATAATAAAAGTACATGAGTATATTTGGCTCTTTACTATTTATAAAAACTAGCCCTAGGCACAATGACAAGTGGATTTATTAAAAAAAAAGAAGGGAAAGGCCTTAGGTGAAACTTGGACATACAAGGAGAAGGTATCCGAGTAATAAAGTTTTTAAAAGGAGCATATTATGTCATATTTTTAAAAAAGTGAGCATTGCGGTCATATAAGTATTGAAAGGGGCTCTTAGTGTCTTTTTCTCATTATGTTATTTTTTACAAGTTTCAAAGTTATTAGAGAACAACTATCTAATTATGTTATTTTTTAATGTTAAGTTATAGGCATTTGGACAATATTTTGTTAAATATTGAAAAAGATGAGTATTTTGTTAAAATAGCGGATTAGATTGTAAAGCAAGTAATTACATAATTTTTTAATTATTAACTTTGGATAGATTGGAATTTGTTTTGGAAAAAATTATAAAAAAGAAAATCTTATTGGGAGGGTTTAGGTTCGTAACTTGGAGCCGGAATAGACCCTAGAAAGCGGGTCAGCGGAAAGATTGCTTAAACACCGACCGACGCGACCCTAGACAATACCTGCAACAGACGTCAAACAACACTTTATGTGCTGAGAGAGTAGAAAGAAAGCACTAGTATCTCTTTTCTCTCTCTCACAGAAAATCTTATTGAAAAGAATGGCGGTAGGCGGCGGCCGTACTTTGACAGCTGATGACTTAGTAGAAAAGTCGCCGCACGATAAGCGTCTTTACAGATATATGCAACTCCCTAATGGCCTCTGTGCTCTTCTAGTTCACGATCCTGATATTTACCCAGATGGACTTCCAGAACATTCCGAAAACGAAAACAACGAGTCCGAAGAAGACGAAGGAAGTGAAGACGAAGATGAAGAAGAAACAGAAGATAGCGATTTTGACGAAGAAGAAACTGACGGCGCTGATGAAGAAGATAGTGAAGTTAAGGACAAAGGGAGTAAAGGTGCTTCACAGAAAAAGGTCTGTTCTTTTATTTCTAATCGACTATTGATTAGGCATATGTTGCTATTCAATTTTTTTTTTTTTTTTTTTTTTTTTTTTTTTAAATTCTCAGTTTATGTGGTGGCATTTTGCAGGCAGCAGCTGCAATGTGTGTGAGAATGGGCAGTTTTGTTGATCCTTATGATGCTCAGGGTCTTGCACATTTTCTTGGTTAGTTTTGCATATTATTATTATATTATTAAATTACTTTGTGTTCATAGTTCGTGTGGTGGTAATGCAAATCATTATTGATTGAAAACCCCTAGAGAATCTCATTGATTATATTGTTCATCAAGAGTACAAGTTGTTGAATCTTGCTTGAACGTTACGTAAAAAACACTAGGCAATTTCTTTCCATCTACCTAAGCCGTAAAATTGGCTCGGACACCATTGCCGTAAATTAAAAAAAAAGAAGCTTGGACATCTACTTAGTTGATCATAAATTAGGATGGTTTTTCAATAGTACTTGACTAAGCTAATGGTTTCTCTAATCATTTATGGGAGAGGAGTGGAGTGTTGAATGGATAGCAAGCACGACAAGTCTTTTAACTGTCAAAGGAAGTGAAAAGGGAAAACTGAATGCTTTTTACTAACGCGGTCGCGTGGGTAAAGACGATTGAGGCATAGTGAACAAACCAGGTGTAATAGTTCTCTCGTATTAGTTTGTTTTATTTGTTGTTATGACTTGTGGAAATATTGGAAATGGCAGACCTACTTCTTGTTGGACAAGCATGTGGAGACCTTACATAGTGGGTAAGTGAAAAGGGGTTAAGTAGTGTATATTGGTTTATCGAATATTCAAAAGGTGGAGAGAGTCTAATTTTTATGTACTGAGAATGGCAAAGTAAAGGAGTGATTTCAACAACCTAAATAATGAACCGAGAGCTGCTTGGCTAGCTATTGTGCAGTGAGAATAGTTGGAGGAGAAGTAAAGAAAGAGAAATAGCCGATTGAGAGTTCTTTGATGTCATTTGTGATTTGCACACTAACGCAGATTGACGAGATTTTATTCAATTGATTGTTTTTGAAAATTGAGATGTTATTCCATCGAGAAGATGAGCTTAGCTGACATGCATAACTTTTATGATGATTTGCAATATGATTCCAAATCGAGATTTATGAACTATAGCAACTTCTGTAGGGATGTTTAGCCCTTGTTAGAATTGCAAAGAACTAAAGCAAGGTTAATTCATAATTGGTCAAGAATCAACTCAAGGGTCCAGTCTCTGATTGAGTTCTTTATGCTCTAATCACACTAGACTCGGTGCATATTACTGTGATCTCGGCTCATATGCACCCAATAAGCCAATTCTTAGTGTTCCTTTTTTAGTGTTCTTTTTGCCGAGGGTCTTCCGAAGCAGCCTCTCTACCTCCACAAGGTAGGTGTAAGGTCTGCGTACACACTACCGTCTCCAGACCCAGGGGCGGCTCAATGATATTTGTGGCCTAAAGCCAAACTTCAATAGGGGGCCCTAAGATTT
>AWOL01S0042201.1:23596-46276 GCA_000715115.1 Nicotiana otophora | reverse complement strand
TTGGAATCATCAAAATTCTATTCCGGGGTCGTTTGCATATAATTTGACATCCAGTCACTATTTTAACTTAAACTTTTAATTTTTCATCAAAATTCTGTATCTCGGGCTAGGGACCTCGGAATTTAATTTCGGGCATACGCCTAAGTCCCAAATCACGATACGGACCTACCAAAACTATCAAAATATTGATCAGAGTCTAATTGCTCAAAATGTTGACCAAAGTCAACTCAGCTGAGTTTTAAAGCTCTAATTCACATTTAAATTTATTTTTCACCTAAAAACTTTCCGAAAAATTTTACGGACTGGGCATGCAAGTCGAGTAATGGTAAATAGTGCTTAGATCACATAATTAATTATTAAATTTAAAGATGACATTTTGGGTCATCACAAGTGGTGTCTGGCGCCATCACGACCTTTAATGAATTTTGGGTCGTGACAACATGGTATCACAGCACTGGGTTCACTTAGGTCTCACGAGTCATGAGCGAGTCCGGTAGAGTCTTGCGGATCGGTACGGAGACGTTTGTGCTTATCTTCGAGAGGCTACAGGGTTGTTAGGAATACTTCCCTTTTTGATTCCTCATCGTGCGATTCCATTACTTTGAGGCTTATGGCTTTGTTTCTTTCCTATTCAATCTTGTGCGACGTGAAACGCTTGTTATAGATCGAGAATTGAGGAATTATAATGGTACTACAGATGTGGTGCAGGATGTTTCTCCCTGCATAATTGATTGGATGATTGTCGTCGCCTTGCAGAACGATGTTCTGTCATTTCATCTCAGTAGCTATATTTCGGATAGTTTTGAGGCTATGCATAGGTTGCTACGATGTTCATGAGTTATTATCTCGCGTAATTGATGTAATAGCGGGGGTGCTCGTTTATGTGCCGACGCAGTGAACGACTTGAAAGAAGGTTATTCTCAGTACATGATGTAGAGATTCGTCGTTTAGTCCCAGCAAAGGAAAGGTAATCGTACTATGAACGTTAACAATTGATTGAATTTATTAGAAATTAAAATGGGGGAAAAAGATGAAGAAAAAGAACACCGTGGGTATGAAAGACAAAAGATCAATTTTTCTTCACAGATTCATCTCTGTCGTTCATTTTTCCAGATGCAACTTTATGATAATTAGAATGAGGGTGATGGGTGGCATGCGATGTTAGTGCACCAGAACTATGGGATATTAACAAAAATTATTTTTTTCAATAGATGATTCTCAAGTTTCTTCAATCCGAATATTGTTTCTACCACCACTAGACAATGACTTGTTTATGAATTGTGACAGTGATGGAATCATCAAGATGTTTTTTCACATTGTATTTTATCTTCTGACACAGTTATTTTATAATTTCAAGTCATCAGTTTGATGTTCGATAATTTAGCAGGTGGGAGATTTCAAAATGATGAAAAGTTGCGGAAATTATTTGAATACCATCATTCGTCTGGATTAATTATATAATGAAATTAGCTATTTAGTTCAAACAATATAAGTTTAGTTACTATGACATCAATATTAGTACCTCCTTTTATTTGTTAAGATTTAATGAGATATATTATATTTCTTTTGAATTAATATTAATATATTTTCTTATTTGGGTCATATTATGGATGAATGTAGTAACTATTTTTAATGGTGGCTATGCTATTGCTATTACCGCTTGTGACTTTTAGCGCTAAAATGACAAACTAAGATGTTTTCGGAAGGGATACTATGGCCATTTTAATTGCCACAAAATAATTGCCATTAAAAATGCAAACTTTTAGCGACAATTATTTTGAATTTAGCGGCTATAAAAATGGATACTAAAGGAGTATAATTAACCTTTATGGATTGGATTTAGTATCCATTATAATCGCCGCAAACAATTGCCGTTAAAGATACTTTTAGCTGTAATTATGTCACGACCCGAAATTCCCACCTTCGGGACCGTAATGGCACCTAACATTTCACTTGCTAGGCAAGCCAACGTTAGAATATAATTAGCCATTTTTAAAAAAAATTAATTAATAATAAGAAAACAAATGCGGAAATAAAGTCTGAAATAAAGTGAATATTCCATAATAATCACGATATCTAAATACCATCCCAAAACTGGAGTCACAAGTTCACGAGCTTCTAGAATAATACAAATAATAGTCTGAAATAAATTCAAGATGTTTGAAATATAATACACATCTGAGATAAGATAGAAGGGGACTTCAGAACTGCGAACGCTGTGCAGTTATACCTCAAGTCTCCACTGGTAGTTGTATCCGGGAAAATCTATAGTACGCTGTTGGGACCAACTCCGAAATTTGCATAAGAAGTGCAGAGTATAATATTAGTACAACCGACCCCATGTACTGGTAAGTGCCGAGCCTAACCTCGACGAAGTAGTGAAGAGGCTAAGGCGGGTCACTTACATTAACATGTATGCAATAATAATAACAGCAACAATAATAGAATTAAGCAGATATCTCTTTTCAACAATTGAAGCCAACTCAACAGTCATAACCAATTATTATTTTAATCAGTTTCCGTTGCGGCGTGCAACCCGATCCTCCAATATATTCATTTCAATCAGTTTTGTTGTGGCGTGCAATCCGTTCCTCCAATATATTCATTTCAATCAATTTTATTGCGGCGTGCAACATGTTCCTCCAATATATTCATTTCAATCAATTTTGTTGAGGTGTGCAACTCATTCTTCCAATATATTCATTTCAATCAATTCTGTTGCGGCGTGCAACCCGTTCCTCCAATATATTCATTTCAATCAATTCCGTTGCGGCGTGCAACTCGTTCCTCCAATATATTCATTTCAATCAATTCTGTTGCGGCGTGCAACCCGTTCCTCCAATATATTCATTTCAATCAATTCCGTTGCGGCGTGCAACTCGTTCCTCCAATATATTCATTTCAATCAATTCTGTTGCGGCGTGCAACCCGTTCCTCCAATATATTCATTTCAATCAATTCCGTTGCGGCGTGCAACTCGTTCCTCCAATATATTCATTTCAATCAATTCTGTTGCGGCTTGCAACCTGTTCCTCCAATATATTCATACAACTCTTAAATGTAATAAAAATACTCCAATAAATACCATGTTCAATGAGAAACTATTAAGCATCAAGTTATACAGTAATTATAATTTATTTATGAAATAAATAATGACAAGCAGCAATTTATTGTGGAAATCAGGAAATAAATAGACAGTTTAATATTTAATATGTTAAATGTCAAGTAGCAATTAAGACACATAAATCAAATAAACATGTAACAATTATTGCAAGAATTCAAGAATTAATATTTGACAAGGAATATGAGAGAAACAATTATTATAATAATTAATTCGTGTCTTAAAACAATTTAAGATATTTAACAAATTAAGCAAACAATTAATTTGACGATGTATAGACACTCGTCACCTCGCCTATACGTCGTTCACATGAATTTCACATAACAAATAATTCAAAGGTTATATTCCCTTAAGTCAAGGTTAATCACGACACTTACCTCCCTTTGCAACCAAATTCAAGAATCCAATAAACATTTACCTCGCGAATTCTTGTCAGAAATCCTTAAATCTAGTCATAAACAATTCAGTATACTCAATACAAATTGCATGAATTAATTCCATATGAATTTACAAATTTTTCGGATTACAATCTGAAAATCATCTCAAAAATCAATATTGGGACCCACATCTCGAATCCCGAAAAAACTTATGAAATCCGAACACCCGTTTCGATACGAGTTCAATCATATAAAAATTATCGAATTCCGACATCGGATTGACCTTCAAATCTTAATTTTATATTTTTGGAAGCTTTTATAAAAAATTAATTTTTCTTGAATAAATTCACGGATTCATGATGTAAATGAGTATGGAATCATGGAATATAATCAATATAAGATAAGGAACACTTACCCTAATGAATTTCTTGAAAAACCCACGAACAATCGTCACAAACCGAGCTCCCAAAGTCCAAATGTGAAATAATACCCAAACTCTCGGTTTTATAATACACAATTTGACCCTTCATTGTGCTAACCGCACAAAATTTTGTGTTGCCGCACTTCAATAGTGGCTGCACTACCAGGCTTCATTAATTATCCATAACTTTCTCTACAAATGTCCAAATGATTAATTCTATACCTATCTGTAAACTAGATTCAATGAGCTACAACTTTCGTGTTTGAATCATCTCTACATTCGTTGTGAATTAAAAGATATAAGCCTCCGAAGTCGGACCATCGAACCTGCAGAATACCTGAAGTGTGGCCGCACACAAAATTGTGCGGCCACATACAAAATTGTGCGGTCCGCACATTTCCTATGAAGTGCGGACCGCACAATTTTATTGTGCGGTCAGCACTTTTCCTCTACAGTCCACATTTAACCAAAAGTTCCAAAACAACATTAGAGTGTCGAAATGCCCAGACTCAATCAAACCTCACCCCGAAGTTCACCGAGCCACTCGGGATCCCGTTCAATTATACCAACCAGTTCCGTAATATAATACAGACTTACTCAGGGTCTCAAATAACATCGAAATTACAATTCACACCTTGATTCAGACTGAAAAGTTTCAAACTTTTTCTTTTACAAAACTTGGGCTGAACATATTAAATGAATCTGTTTGGCACACAAGTTATAAATGACATAACGGAGCTATTCCAATTTTCAGAATCGGATTCCGACCCCGATATCAAAAAGTCAAATCCGTGGTCAACTTTAAAAATCTTTAGTCTTTAAACTTCTAGTTTCCGTTAAATGGCCATAACTTGAGTTAGGTACCTCCAAATTAAATTTCGGGCATACTCCCAAGTCCCAAATCACGATACGGATCTACCGGAACCGTCAAAATACTGATCCGGGTTTGTTTGCTCAAAATGTTGACCAAAGTTAGTTCAGTTGAGCTTTAAAGCTCTATTTCACATTTTAATCAATTTTTCATATAAATACTTTCCGTAAAATTATACGGACTGCGCACACAAGTCGAGGAATGATAAATAGTATTTTTCGAGGTCTTAGAATACAGAACTAATTATTAAATTTAAATATGATCTTTTGGGTCATCACATTCTCCACCTCTAAAACAAACGTTCGTACTCGAATGTAATTAGAAATGTACTTGAGCTGGTGAAAAGGTGTGGATATTTACTCCACATGTCAAACTCAGACTTACATTTAGTTGTATCAATTTATTGACCTCTCCATTATACCTGAACTGAAGGATAACTCTTAGACCTCAATTTTCGGACATGTCGGGCTATAATAGCTACCGGTTGCTCTTCATAAGTCAAATCTTTGTCCAATTGGACTGAGCTGAAATCTAGTATATGGGACGAATCACCATGATATTTTCGAAGCATAGACACATGGAACACCGGATGAACCGTTGATAAACTAGGTGGTAATGCAAGCTTGTAGGCTACTTCGCCCACCCTTTCAAGAATTTCGAAGGGTCCTATATACCTAGGGCTCAACTTGCCCTTCTTTCCGAACTTTATTACACCTTTCATAGGTGAAACACGGAGCAATACTCTTTATCCAACCATGAATGAAATATCACAAACCTTACGATCGGCATAACTCTTTCGCCTAGACTGGTTGTGCGAAGTCGATCCTGAATAATTTTGACCTTATCCAAGGCATCACGTACCAAATCGGTACCCAACAACCGAGCCTCTCCCAGTTCAAGCCAGCCAACTGGCAATCAGCATCGCCTTCTGTACAATGCCTCATATAAAGCCATATGAATGCTCGACTATTAGTTATTATTATAAGCAAACTCCGCAAGTGCCAAGAACTGATCCCAAGAACCTTCAAAGTCTATAGCACAAGTGCGAAGCATATCTTCCAATATCTTAATAGTGCGCTCTGACTGTCCGTCTGTCTGTGGATGAAATGTTGTACTCAACTCAACCCGTGTGCCTAACTCACGTTGTACAGTCCTCCATAAGTGTGAGGTAAACTGCGTACCTCGATCTGAAATAATAGACACAGGCACACCGTGAAGGGGACAATCTCACGAATGCAAATTTCAGCTAACCGCTCTAAAAAATAGGTAACTGCCACTGGAATAAAATGTGTTGACTTGGTCAACCTGTCCACAATGACCCAAACTGTGTCAAATTTTCTCTGAGTCCGTGGGAGCCCAACAACAAAATCCATAATGATACGTTCCCACTTCCACTTAAGAATTTCTAACTTCTGAAGCAAACCACCAGGTCTCTGATGCTCGTACTTAACTTGCTGACAATTCAGACACTGAGCTACATATGCAACTATATCCTTTTTCATTCTCCTCCACCAATAATGTTGCCGCAAATATTGATACATTTTGGCGACATCTGGATGAATAGAATACCCATTGTGGGCCTCTTCAAAAATTAATTCACGAAGCCCATCCACATTAGGAACACAAATACAACCCTGTATATGCAGAACTCCATCATCTCCCACATCAACCTGCTTGGCACTACTGTGCCGCACTGTGTCCTTAAGGACAAGCAAATGAGGATCATCGTATTGTCGCTCTCTGATGCGCTCATATAAAGAAGACCGAGCGACTGTGCAGGATAGAACCCGACTGGATTCTGAAACATCTAACCTCACGAAATGATTGGCCAAAGTCTGAACTTCTGCATCTAACGATCTCTCACCAACCAGAATATATGCAAGGCTGCCCATACTCACAGCCTTTCTACTCAAAGCATCGGTCACCACATTGGCCTTTCCGGGGTGATACAAAATGGTGATATTATAGTCTTTCAACAACTCCAACCATCTTCTGTGCCTCAAATTGAGATCTTTTTGTTTGAAATGATACGGTAGGCTACGATGATCACTAAATACCTTACACGAGACACCGTAAAGGTAATGCCTCCAAATTTTCAGCGCATGAACAATGGCTGCTAATTCTAAGTCATGAACATGATAATTCTTCTCGTGAACTTTCAATTGTCGTGACGCATATGTAATCACCCTGCCATCATGCATCGATACTTCACTAAGCCCAACGTGAGATGCATCACAATACACCATATAAGATCATGAACCTGTGGGTAATACCAACATTGGCGCTATAGTCAAAGCGGTCTTGAGCTTCTGAAAGCTCAACTCACACTCGCCTGACCATCTAAATGGGGCACCCTTCTAGGTCAATCTGGTCTTAATAGTTGTTCATAATCAATTACAGAATCGCCAATTAACTTCATGTTAACAAAAACGTCATTCAAACGTTCACAATACTGATAACGAGATACGAGGCATGAAGACCTCATAATTATTTACCCAAATTAACGAGTCACATTTAACGCCACCTGGGCGGGCACCTACCTCGTAGGTTAAAACTAAATAATTACAACATGAATTTGGCAAGTATGCACAGAGAATTTCATACAAGAATTTTCAAATAAGCCTAATAGGCATTACTCCCAATTATTGCTATAGTACAAATTTAATTTCACAAGGGAGAACTTAAACACAAGAATTTTTCTCACAAGGATCTCGTCCTTATATAACTTCCAAACAACTCGTAGCCCAGTTTAAACATATCAATTTATATTAAAATGCGAGGATCTCATCCTCGGTTTTGAATCACAAGTAATATGCACATCATGCCATCAAAAATTTCTATTTTCACCTTTTAAATAATTTCGATTTTACACAAAATCATAACACATAATGAACCCCCACACCGGTAGGGCATATAATTCACAATTTGTAATTAATTATCCAGAAATTACATCAAAACTTACCAAAATGAGTACCATAAAGCCACATTTAGCCTCGCAACTCTTATTAGTGACCAACACGGAATGATAGGCGTAGTTATCTCAATAGAATCTCCTAACAAGAGTAAGCATATAAGTAGATTGTAGAATTACGAAGCTCACTCATAAGTGGAGCACAATAGAATGACTCGTCTCGATACTCAGAACCGAATCAAGTTAAGGAAGGTATTCCTTTATATTAAATCGTGGTCGTACCTGTAACAACACCATCTAATGTAGCGACCTCCGCCATATCGTAAAATAATTATATCAACGGCTGGGCCTCCACCTCTAGGACGCCTTCTACCCGCCTGTCCTCCACCCCTAACTGGTCGTGTGGGTGGTATAGTAACTGCAATTGGCACGTAGCCTGAGTGCTTTGATGAAATATGTCTCTCCCAAGTCTAGGACAATTTTCTCATGATGTGCCTAGTATAACCGCATTCATAACAACCCCTTTTGCGGGTTTGGCTTCTCATACTGAGTATGTGCCAGATAAGTGGAATAATCATTGTAGGAAACTCATGTCAGTGGTGCATTAAAAGAACTTAATGGAGCACCCCGAGTAATCCGATGTGCGGACTGGGCTGGCCGACTGCCCGAGCCCCCGCCATAATGATTTATACTCGCAGAGTAGAATCTACTGAATCCCCCAGAACCTCGAGTCATATTCCTTTCTTCACACCCCGAACACATTCTAATATCTTGGCAATTTCTACCACTAGCGGAAATGAAGTATCAGCCTGTAGCTCCCAAGTCGTACAAAATTTTACGATCATAATTGAGTCCTTTAATAAGTCTGTGGACTCTCTCTGGATGTAGGAAGCAAAGTAGGAATATAACGGGCTGACTTATTAAACCTGGTGGCATATTCTGACACCGTCATGGTGACCTGACGTAACCGTCCAAACCCTATACGCCACGCATTACGGAAAGTCCGGGATACAAACTCTTTCAAAAGCGTTTCTGAGAACTGAGCCAAGTGGGAGGTGTTGCATTGGTTGGTCTGCCCTCTTCATAGGCTTGCCACGAATACCTGTGGAGAATTATCTCTCCCAAGGCCAATTTCTTCTTTTGTTATGCTGACTCTACACTGCTGAGCTGACCCATTTCTTAACATACTCTTCGATTCTTCTTTGGGGTAACCCTTACCCCTATTTATACACAATAATCACAAACATAGAGCTCCATACAGACAAATCTTGGCACGAACCACATAGTCCAGAATCTCGTCAACCACTGTACTTCCTCCGAAGCACCCCAAAATCCACAACTGTGACATCCACGCTAAGTAGACCTTCTATAAATTTAAAGCTGTTTCTCTAACTCTTTTGTTACTATAGTATAGGATTATTAAGGAGGCGGACATACCGCAAGTACCAACCTTATCCTCTACAAAATCTCAGGCCTTAAACATGTGTAAATTTTGGGGAACCTTTCAGTACCACATATATACATTTCAGGCCAAATCTGATATAACACATAATCCCGCAATCTATCCATTGATAGTAGACTCCCCCACTTGGCGCAAAGTCATAGGTCACAATGTCCGATGATCCACAATATTAACCTTCACAGCTCGTATAAATCAATTATATGCCAAGGTCCGTTGCACCCCCACATGATTCACTGCATGATCTATCAATACGTCTACATCTTCAATCGGAAACATCATGAACCGTCAATGCACAACTGATACCGATTGCGCAATGTCATACACGAGTGGATACAAAGTAATATGAGATATATGTTTCAAGCTAAATCAATGTCGCACGATAAGGAATGAAAGAAGTTGAATTATTCCTAAACTCTATAGCCTCTGGAAGATAAGTACAGACGTCTCCGTACCGATCCTTTAGACTCTACTAAGCTTGCTCGTGACTCGTGAGACATATGTAACCTAGTGCTATGATACCAACTGCCACGACCCAAAATTTCCAACTTCGGGACCGTGATGGCGCCTAATATTTCACTTGCTAGGCAAGCCAACGTTAGAATATAATTAGCCATTTTTAACAAAAATTTTAAATTAATTAATAACAAGAAAAAAAATGCGGAAATAAAGTCTGAAATAAAGTGAATATTCCATAATAATCGTGATATCTAAATACCATCCCAGAACTGGAGTCACAAGTGCACGAGCTTCTAGAATAATACAAATAAAGGTCTTAAATAAATTTAAGCTATTTGAAATATAATACACAGCTGAGATAAGATAGAAGGGAACTTCAAAACTGCGAACGATGTGCAGTTTACCTCATGTCTCCACTGGTAGCTGTATCCGGTCAAATCTACAGTACGCCGATGGGACCAACTCCGAAATCTGCACAAGAAGTGCAGAGTGTAGTATTAGTTCAACCGACCCCATGTACTGGTAAATATCGAGCCTAACCTCAATAAAGTAGTGACGAGGCTAAGGCATGTCACTTACATTAACATGTACGCAATAACAATAATAACAACAATAATAGAAATAAAACAGGTATCTATTTTCAACAATTGAAACCAACTCGACAGTCATAATTATTATTTCAATCAGTTTCCGTTGCGGCGTGCAACCCGGTCCTCCAGTATATTCATTTCAATCAATTCTGTTGCGGCGTGCAACCTGCTTCTCTAATATATTCATTTCAATCAATTTTGTTGCGGCGTGCAACCAGCTCCTCCAAGATATTCATTTCAATCAATTATGTTGCGGCGTGCAACCTCGTTCCTCCAATATATTCATTTCAATCAATTCTATTGCGGCATACAATCTGTTCCTCCAATATATTCATTTCAATCAATTTTGTCTCAGTGTGCACCCCGTTCCTCCAATATATTCATTTCAATAAATTTTGTAGCGACGTGCAACCCGTTCCTTCAATATATTCATTTCAATCAATTATGTTGCAGCGTGCAACCCGTTCCTCCAATATATTCATTTCAATCAATTATGTTGCTGCGTGCAACTCGTTCCTCTAATATATTCATTTCCATCAATTTTGTTGTGGCGTGCAACCCGTTCCTCCAATATATTCATTTCAATCAATTATGTTGCGGCTTGCAACCCGTTCCTCCAATATATTCATACAACTCTTAAATGTAATAAAAATACTCCAATAAATACCACGTTCAATGAGAAACTATTAAACATCAAGTCATACAATAATTATAATTTATTTATGAAACAAATAATAACAAGTAGCAATTTATTGTGAAAATCAGGGAGAAAATAGACAGTTTAATATTTAATATGTTAAATGTCAAGTAGAAATTAAGACATATAAATCAAATAAACATGTACCAATTATTGCAAGAATTCAAGAATTAATATTTGACAAGGAATATGAGAGAAACAATTATTATAACAATTAATTCGTGTCTTAAAATAATTTAAGATGTTTAACAAATTAAGCAAATAATTAATTTGACGATGTATAGACACTCGTCACCTCGCCTATACGTCGTTCACATAAATTTCACATAACAAATAATTCAAAGGTTATATTCCCTCAAGTCAAGGTTAATCACGACACTTATCTCGCTTTGCAACCAAATTCAAGAATCCAATAAACCTTTGCCTCGCGAATTCGTGTCTGAAATCCTCAAATCTAGTCATAAACAATTCAATATACTCAATACAAATCGCATGAATTAATTCCATATGAATTTATAAATTTTTCGGATTAAACTTTGAAATTCATCTCAAAAATCGACATTGGGACCCACATCTCGAATTCCGAAAAAACTTATGAAATCCAAACACTTGTTCCGATACGAGTTCAACCATATAAAATTATCGAATTCCGACATCGGATTGACCTTCTAATGTTAATTTTATATTTTTGGAAGATTTTATAAAAATTTGATTTTTCTTTCCTAAATTCACGGATTCATGATGTAATGAGTATGGAATCATGGAATATAATCAATATAGGATAAGGAACACTTACCCCAATGAATTTCTTAAAAAAACCATGAAAATTCATCACAAACCGAGCTCCCAAATTCCAAATGTGAAATAATACCCAAACCCTCGGTTTTATAATACACAATCTGACCCTTCATTGTGCTGATCGCACAATTATTTGTGCGGCCGCACTTCAATAGTGGCTATACTACCAGGCTTCAGTAAATTAGCTATAACTTTCTCTACAAATGTCCAAATGATTGAAGTTAAAGCTTTCTGAAAACTAGATTCAATGGGCTACAACTTTCGTTTTTGAATCATCTCCAAATGCATTGTGGATTAAAAGATATAAGCCTCTGAAATCGGACCATCGAAACTACGAAACCCCTAAAGTGCGGTTGCACACAAATTGTGTGGTCCGCACATTTCCTCTTAAGTGCGACCAAACTCAAAATTGTGCGGTCCGCATTTTTTCAAAAGTTCCAGAACAACATTAGAGTGTCAAAATGTCCGGACTCGCTCAAACTCACCTCGAATCTCACTAAGCTATTCGGGATCCTGATCAATTATATCAACCAGTTCCGTAACATAATACAGACTTACTCGGGGTCTCAAATCATATCAAATAACATCAAAATTATAATTCACACCTTGACTCAGACTTAAGAGTTTTAAACTTTTTCTTTTACAAAACTTGTGCCGAAACATGTTAAATAAATCCGGAATGACTTCAAATTTGGCACACAAGTCATAAATGACATAACAGAGCTATTTCAATTTTCGGAATTAGATTACGACCCCGATATCAAAAAGTCAAATTCGTGGTCAACTTTGAAAATCTTTAGCCTTTAAACTTCTAGTTTCCGTTAAATGGCCATAACTTGAGTTAGGGGCCTCCAAATTAAATTTCGGGCATACGCCCAACTCCCAAATCACGATACGGACCTACGGAACAGTCAAAATACTGATCCAGATTCGTTTGCTCAAAATATTGACCAAAGTCAACTCAGTTGAGTTTTAAAGCTCTATTTCACATTTTAATCAATTTTTCATATAAACACTTTCTGTAAAATTATACGGACTGGGCACGTAAATCGAGAAATGATAAATAGTGCTTTTCTAGGGCTTTTCTAGGTCTTAGAATACATAATTAATTATTAAATTTAAAGATAACATTTTGGGTCATCATAAATTATTTCGACTTTAGCGGCTATAAAAATGGATGCTAAAGGATTATAATTAGCCGTTATGGATTGGATTTAGTAGCCATTATAATTGCCGCAAATAATTACCGTTAAAGATAATAATCTTTAGAGGCAATAAACCATACCTTTTATCAGCTTTTGTGACAATAGCCGCTAAAGGATTTTCCGGCTCCAGCTTCAACGGCGAAACACTAATGGCCGGTAAAGGATATAACGGTTATTGTTATTGCCGCTAAAGCCATTTTGTATTACCGTTAAAGCCCATTTTTGTTGTAGTGATTGTTCATGATTTTTTGAGCAATGAGTTTTTTATGCATCTTGACATACAGAGAATACGTGGGACGAAGAAAAAAGGGATAGACGCTTGTAATATACAAGAATATCTTTTACTGGAGAAATTGAGAGGGGGGAGGGTGGATTGATAGTGATAGATACATTAAGTGAGATAGAATATAATCACAAAGAGATATCTTTTAAGTGAGAGAGAATCTCAAGGAAGAGATTTTAGGATATGAAAAGTTGTACATAATTTAATTTAAAAGGTAAGATTTTGAAATAAGTTGTACTAAAAGTAATTTTGTAAAAATAGTTATCTGGAATATAAATAAGTCTTTACAGGGTTGTATTCTATGTAAATTCCTCTACATTCAATGGTCCACTCTTCTTTGAAAAATCAATCCAAATAGCCATTCACCCGGTGCTTAAACTAAAAATAGCCGGTTAGATTATGCCCGGATCTTTACACAAATAGCTGGACATATTTACTGTTTACTTTTTCTAGTACATAGATTATATATTATTTTATATACATAATATATAAATTATGCATATATTATACCTCCACAGGCTATTTTTAATTTAAGTTGTTGGGTGAAATGCTATTTTTAGTTAGTGTTGGCTAGTGTTGGCTAGCACCGCCCAGAAAAAATAAATAA
The DNA here is from genome assembly GCA_000715115.1 of Nicotiana otophora. NCBI lineage: Eukaryota > Viridiplantae > Streptophyta > Magnoliopsida > Solanales > Solanaceae > Nicotiana > Nicotiana otophora. The sequence continues at coordinate 32,477 of AWOL01S0042201.1, read as the reverse complement.
TAAATCCAACCTACTATTCTTAGTTTATAAAGCTAACCCCAGAACATGAGTTTTGGATGCAACCCCATGGGATTTAGACCACAATTTAATGCAATATCTACTATCTAGAACCTTGATAATGCTTTAAGGAAATTTCATATGTTATAGCTAAATAATGCACCCTATTTATTATAAATAAATACACTTTAAACTAAGTATAATACATAGCTACATATTGGATTTTATAGCAAATGCCCTCTCTACGAGATTTCTAGTCCTAAAATAACTTTTTCCTCTCTTCCTCCTTTCATATTCCTACTATAACCTAGTCGCCTCCCCCGTCTCCCTTAAACTCTCTATCTCTCTGGTGTTACAATCTCGCCGAAGAACCACCGCCGGCCTAACCCGCCGGAACACTGTTGTCAGACCTCATTTTATATTTCTTCTCTTCTTTGTACTCTATCTTCTCTCACTCGCTATAAAAATTTCTCAAATTCTTTAATCCAGATCGGCCTCGTCATTACCTCCACTCCCGCCGTCACCTCTTGCTCGAATGCATGGCCAACCGTCGAATTTCTCATATCCGAGTGTATTTTCTCATATCTTAGTGTATTTCGCATATTTGAGTATATTTTATTTTTTGTGATCGAATTAAATACAACGAAATACATATTACGGCCAGATTTTTATTTGCTGACCAGATTTTGGTAGATACAATGTGATAATGTTTTCTTAGATCTGGTAGTATTTTTGTTCTTCTCCATTTTTTAGTTTTAATACAATGTATTCAGTATTTTGCTTGGCCGGAAGACATCATCTCCGGCGAATTTTTTTCTCTTCTTTGCTATTAAAGTCACATATAATGATACAAATACATTGTATTTTGTATAAATATACTCAAATTTGAGTGTATTGTGTATTTTTTAATACAAATATAGTTTTTTCCGCATGTATTTATGTATTCCGAAGGTTACTTTTATTGTACGTCCCTTTATTTTTTGAATTTTTGTTGTTTGAATACAGCCAAATTAAACATAGTAAATTGAATATAGTTTAAAAACAACTACAAATGAATACAACCGAATATTACTGTTTTGAGATTTTTTGTTGTTTGAAACTTTGAATACAGTCTAATTGAATAAAGTAAATTTGAATACAATATGAATAGTTAAGAATGAATATAGCCGAATTGAATACATCGTATACAACCGAATTGAATATATTGGTATACACCCTATTCCTTGACTTTTCATTGTTTGAATACAACTAAATTCAATACAGTGAAATTGAATATAATGTAAACTATATAAGAGTGAATACAACCGAATTGAATACAACAACATATATTCCATGGCAAGCTATTAGTAGCTACAAAAATGTAATTTAACTAAATTTTAGCTACGCCCAGCAATAAGCCTTCAAACAATAGTCATTTCTCGAAGTTTCCCATGTTTTAATTCGTAATTGAACATAGACAACTTGGCCCAATTGTTAAAGCAAGTCTAGAATTTTGCTCATCTCACATGTTTGCATGTATGGGCCCGGATGGAACTGCTGATCAAGTGTTTTACAAGTTAGAAGTGGGCCTCTTTTGAACCCAATGAGCCTAATATAGTTGAAAGCAAATAGTGATCTTAGACCAATATATGTTTATTTTTTGTTGGGTTCTTTTTGAAGGACCGAACCAAGGTTAAATGGTTTTGTGGATCATTACAAATTCGTTTTTAGTTTTATGACCTATTTCTTTTTAAACACATGAGAGATTTACTTTTACACATAAAAGATCTATGGTTTACATACAAGATATCCAAAAATGATGCTTTCTTAATTGGGAAAATTACGTGGCACATCAAACATTTATATTGTACTTACCATTCATAGCTATACTTTCAGCAAAGTTAACATCATAACTATATTTGAATTTTATAGCAAATTCATGAAATAAAAAATTAATTGTTTTGAACTGAAACGGGAGAGCAACAAATGCTCTCGTAGCTCAGTTGGTTAGAGCGCTCACATAGTTAACGAAGTTTTTGAGTTTTACTCTCAACAAAAATATTTTATTTTTCTGTATTTCTATATTTCGCCTTAGTTGTATTTGTTGCGCGAACAAATACAATCAATACATATTGTATCCATTGCATACATCATATATACATCATGTATACAGTCAATACATGTTGTATCATTTGTATGCATCATATATACAGTCGATACATGTTGTATCCTTTGTATACACCGTTATATTTCGTCTTGATTGTATTTGATACATATTGTATTCGTTGCACGAATAAATACAATTATGTAATGTATTCGTTGTACGAATGAATATAATTGCGCGAACGAATATAGTTGATATACGTTATATTTGTTACACAAACGAATAGAGTTGACACATGATGTATTCATTGAGCGTTTGAATACAAGTAATACAAGTTAGTAATAATTGAAGAGGAATTTTCAGAAGTCACTATTGTTTGGTAGCTATTAACTTTATATAGCTATCATATGCATGATTACTTCCAACAACTACTATTTAGTTGTTACGCAGTTGTATTCTATGTATTCGCGCTACTGTATTCATGAATACAATAGCGAAATTCGCCTAAAAAATAGGGGAGTTGAGTTGTTTAATAACGTAAAGAGGATCGATTAGCAGTATCACTCCTAATTTAACTCAACAAAATTAATTCTACATAAATTTCGCTGCTATTGTGTTGTACTCCATGTATTCATGCGATGAGGTAATCAAGAAATAGGGTGTATACCGTTCTATTCAATTCGACTGTATACATTGTATTCAATTCACAGATATTCATTATTCAGTATTATACATTGTATTCAATTCATCGTATTAAATTCGACTGTATTCAAACAACAAAAATCACAAAACACGGTGATATTCGGTTGTATTAAAAAAATACAGACTTTCGGAATACATAAATACAAGCTAAAAAATAATGTATTTATACAAAAATATAATATATTTGAGTGTATTTGTATAGAATACAATGTATTTGTATCATTGTATGTGACTAAATAGCAAAGAAGATAAGAAAGTTCGCTAGAGATGGTATTTTCCAACCAAGCAAAATACTATAAACATTGTATTAAAACTAAAAATGGAGACGAACAAAAAAATTACATATAGACCAAAAAAAAGTACACATATGCAATTTTTGGTGCGTAGCCATTTTTCCTGTGAAAGCACAAGAAGAGAACGAGCTATGTTGGGCCAGCCACCTAAAGCACATCAACCGACTTCTTCACCGTAGCTCCGCCGCCACTCTTCCACTTCTCCCCGATCCAAAATCACCATTCTTCCACCACAGATTTGTCGCCACCTACTTCTCCGAGTCACCGGAGACATCGAATCTCCGGATGATGACGATGATTCTGTTGATTTGAGGAGAAGAGAGAGGATTGAGAATCTTGTTGATAGAGAGAGAAGGAAGAGGGAGAAATAACATATTTGCCGTATTTCATGCCTGTATAAAATAAATATCTATTTTGCTATAAAATAGAAAAGGTAGCTATAAGTAATAATATTTTGAAATTGTTTTGGTTTGTAATAAATAGGGTGTAATAGTTTGTTATAGGAGGTAAAATTTTTATAATTGAATAGTAGTTACGAATAGTAATTAGGCAAACTATAGTTATTAGGGTGAATGACACAGTTATCCACAAAAATAAAATTGTTTACCCTTACCTACCCATTTATTTTTCTACCCATCAAACTAATTACATTTCTTACCCATAATAGTGTGGGAAATTTTCTATTTTTTCTCCAATTCTTTTTTATTTCTATGCTTCTTTTCTTTTTTCCTTTTTTTTCTTTCTTTTCTCCTTTTCTTTTTTCTCGTTTTCTTCTTATTCTTTTCTTTTTTCTCTTTTATTCATTTATTTTTGCCCAAATCGTATTATTATTATTTTTACCATAATTTATTTCACACTCAAATTTGATTCCTTCTTTATTTTTTTCTTTATTTCTTGTTCCTTTTCTAATTCCACGTGATTGCCATGCAAACCTTGATCTCCTTCCCTATAAATATCAATACACACTCTACCATTAGCAGTAACACAACCAGTTATGGAGCAAGAAAACATAATCTACGACCACCAAATCTCCATATATACTAGTTAGAATAGAAAAGATAATAAAATATTAGAAAATACAATAAAAATATAAGTAGCAAAAAAGACTTCTAGTACCATATGATACCAATATGGTATACATGTATACCAACAGAGTATATGATTGCTCTAGAATATTGCTACAACTATCTGCGACTATACTAGTGTACCAAAACATTAAAGGGTGCAATAAAAGTATGAGAAAATTACATGCTCACATTGCAAGCTAAATATTCGCAAAGCAACTTCCTAATTTCGTATACTAACAGGGTATATAGTTGTATGGGCTCGTTCCAACAATTGCCTATAACTATAAAAACTATTACATAATACACATAATCTATGTCCATCGGCACAAAAAAATTCCAGCACTGCAAATGTTCATATAAAAAATTTCAGAATAGAATTCACTTAAAAGTTCAGCTAAAACAACCAAAAAATGTTCAAACTACCATATGATACCAATATGGCGTATAACTATACCAACATGGTATACATTCTTACTTGTTAATTTTCGGCAACTATATGACTATACTACTATTACATAACACACATGCATATATAGAAAAATAAAAAAAAATAGTGTACCATATATTAATATAATAAAGTATTTCAAGATATTGTATTATATTACTATTATTAAAGGGAAATTAAATAGTGTATCAATTAAATGCAGCTAATACAACCAAAAAAGGATTCAACTAGCATATGATACCAATATAGTAAATAGCTATACTAATAAAGTATATAGTTGTACGGGGTCGTTCCAACAACTGCATATAACTATAAAAATTATTACACAATACACAAAATCTACGTCCATAGGTACAAGAAAATCCAACACAGCAAAACATGATCATATAAACCATTTCAGAATGGAATTCACTTAAAAATACAGCCAAAACAATCAAAACAAATTTCAACTACCATATGATACGAATATGACATATAATTATACCAATAGGGTATACAATTCTACCAATTAATTCCAGGCAACTATATATGACTATACAACTATTACATAATACACATGCATAAAGAGAAAAAAATAAAAAATAGTGTACCACATATTAATATAATAATATATTTCAAGATATTATACTATAATATTATTATATAAACCAAACGCATAAAGAAAAAATCAAAATGATTATATAATACACATGCATAAAGAAAAACGAAAAAATTAAAGATATTGTACTATTCAACTATTATTAAAGAAAAATTAAACAGTGTACTAATTAAATATAGCTAATACAACCAAAAAAATCTCCAACTAACATATGATATCAGTATAGTATATAGTTATACCAACATGGTATACAGTTGTACGCAAAGAGTTTAAAAAAGATTTTTTTATCAATTATTAAACACTCATTAGTCCTCCATGATACCCACATGATATATATCATATGATGTTAGGATATCTTAGAGGACTGGTTCACTCCTTCAAAAAATATTTTAGTTTAAATTTAATATTTTAATTTTTATAATATTTTTAGAAAATTTTACTTGTGAAAAAATTAAAAAAAAATAGATTCATATTTTATATATAAATATAAAGTATCTTTTGTGAAGTTCATACTGATTTGCTTAGCTTATCATCGAACCATATCAAATTCCATGTACCGGAATCACAATCAAATTTTGAAAAATGACTCGAACAATGACAAAGAGTTACGAGAAAATATGAAATTTGTAAGGAGGGAGAGTGTTTTGTGGCGATGAAAGGCATTCAATAGGTGATAATTTCATTCAACAAGAGAAAATTAAACTACATGCACGTAATGAGTTAATTGAATCGTAATTTGTACATATTGAGTAAACCTCTTTTGTTGTATACACAAAATCATCACATAACTAAATAATAGCTATTCCTTACACATTAATTTGTCAATATTTTAATTTGTTAATATCATAAAAATATTGCCTATCAGATAAACAATTTAACTTATGAAAATAAAAGCAAGAACAAAGAGAGGAAATTGATGAAGAGAGAAATGAAAATGTTTCTTACCTTGGATTGAAACGAGGAAGATTACGCGTGGGTTGGGTATATGTTTATTTTCCCTAAAGCCTTTAGAGACTTCCTTTATGGCTAGACGGGTAATAGTTTTATATGGAATAGGTATATTTAGTAATTACTATTCAAATAGGTAAAACCGGATAATTAGTTTAAGTTTAATAGGTAGTCCCCGTAAATTCCTCTAGGTATTAGGGGAGAAATTCAAAAATAGCCAGATTTACAAGTGGTCATTCAAAAATAGTCTCACTTTCAAAAGTAATCGAAATTTAGCCATTTTTCATGTAAAGATAAATCTGCACGAAAACACTGTTCAAAATTCGAAAAATACTCCAGTATATTATACTGGAGTTCCAACATAAGTATACTCGAACTCCAGCATACTATACTAGAGTTCCAACATAAGTATACTGGAACTCCAGTATAATATAATGGAGTTCCAGTATAAGTATACTAGAACTCCAGCATAATATATGTCATGACCCGAAATTTTCTACCGACGGGACTGTGATGGCGCCTAACATTTTACTTGCTAGGCAAGCCAACGCTAGAAAAATCGTTAAACCAATTCCTTATTTCCATTCAGCAAATAACAATAATTAACTAAGATGAAATATAATAAGTGCGAACTATGATAAAACTGTATTAATTACTACCACCCGGATCTGGAGTCACAATTCACGAGCATTCTAGAATTTACTACAAGTAATAGTCTGAAAGAAATACAACTGTCTGAATGAAAGAAAACAATAGGACATAAAAGATAGACGGGGACTTCAAGGTCTGTGATCGCCGATAGATCTACCTTGAGTCTATGGACAACGGACCAGTAGCAAATCTCGATAAACCTGAGTCGGTATCAAAATCTGCACAGAAAGTGCAGAGTGCAGCATCAGTACAACCGACCCCATATACTGGTAAGTGTCGAGTCTAACCTCGGCGAAATAGTGACGAAGCTAGGACAAGACACCCATATTTAACCTGAACAATATAATCTTGCTAGTGGCACCAACAGTAAATAAAGAAATAACATGAAAATAATGGGAAGGGAACATAGAGTGGGGGAGTACAACATAAAGAGTGAGAATAATGAAAAGACAGAACTAAACCGAAAATCCTTAAACGAATTGAGCAATTAAAACAGCAAGGAAAATTGCACGGCATCACCCTTCGTGCTTTTACTCTCAACCTCACCAAATAATAAATAAGACTGCACGGCATCACCCTTCGTGCTTTTACTCTCTTCCTCACAATATAAATAATTCATGTACGGCATCACCCTTTGTGCTTTATACTCTTTCTCACCATATAAATAAATCATGCACAACATCACTCTTCATGCTTTACACTCTTTCTCACAATATAAATAAATCATACACGACATCACCCTTCGTGCTTTACACTCTTTCTTACAATTCACAGAATCAATAACAACGGATAGAGAGAAGTTTCACAAAGAAATCAATATTTTATTAATGATTACTTTCACAATTTAACATTTCAACCTCGAATCAATATTCACAATTTTATCAACCTTGGTGGAACCGGATACAAGTCTCCCAACATTTCAACAACGACAATAAGCATGGATAACAAGATTTAAAACACAAATTCGCAAGAATGGAAGTTCACTCGCATGCTATGACTCGACTACAACGCATAGATGCTCGTCACCTCAACTATACATCATATTCAACAACAAAACACGTAGCAAATACTCACACAATACCTATTCTCTCAAGCCAAAGTTAGACACGACACTTACCTCGAATCCGAAGGCCACTAAATTCTCAATCACAGCTTTTCCTTTGGGATTCACCTCTAAACCACTCGTATCTATTCAAAAATGACTCAATAATATCAAACATTGCTAAAGGAATCAACTTTAATGAATAATTACAGATTTTCCAAATTTTCCTCCAAAAAGTCAAAAATCGACCACGGGCTCGCTTGGTCAAAACCCTAGGTTCGAACTAAAATTTATTTACCCATTCACCCCCGAGCCCGAATATGTAATTAGTTTTGGAATCCGACCTCAAATTGAGGTCTAAATCCCCAAATTTCTAAAATTTCTAGTTTCTACCCTAACCCCTAATTCTATCATGAAAACTCTAGATTTTAGGTTGAATTCTTGTAAAATGAAGTAAAAGATTGAAAGAAACGAGTTAAGGAACACTTACCTATGATTTGGGGGAAAAAATGTCTTTGAAAAATCGCCCTAGGCCTCATATCCTTTTGAAACGAGAAGAAAAATGGCTGGAGTCCGAATTAAATGAACTCACTGCCTAGCGACCTTCGTACCTGCGGTGCTTTGGTCGCACATGCGCATCCGCATGTACGAACAGGATGTGCGCTTCTGCAGAAAAAGGCTGGGCCAACTGGGGCCGCACCTGCGGACAGGGTTCCGCTTCTGCGGTCCCGCTCATGCGGAGAGAACTCTGCATCTACGGAAAAATAAAGTCCAGGCCTGGGTCGCACCTGCGACCAAAGACTCGCAGGTGCGGGGCATACCAGATTTGGTGCACCAGCAGCCTTGTTGAGGTTTGAACTCAACTCGCGCATCGCCCGAATGGCACCCGAGCCCTCGGGGCTCCAAACCAAGCATGCAAGCAAATCTACAAATATCATACGGACTTGCTCGCGCAATCAAATCGCCAAAATAATATCTAGAACTACGAATTTAGCACCAAATCAAATGAAATTCTCAAGAACACTTTAAAATTTCTATTTTCTCAACTGGACGTC
>AWOL01S0042201.1:8463-20641 GCA_000715115.1 Nicotiana otophora | reverse complement strand
CCCAAAACGAAGAAAGAAAATGTAAAACGGAAAAGATTTGCGTGATCCCATTTTATTATGGTACAATGAAAATTTGACTAAACGAAAATTTTAAAATCTTTCATAAGCCACACAACTAGAATTGTCATGAGGAGAAACTTCATTTCCTTTAGCGCATTCTCTCAAATTATCAAATTCCTTTGTATTTGTGTTCTTCATTTGCCAAAAAGTCTGCATTTTGGTCTGCTTCCTTTCAAATATGTTTGAGAGTGATCCTATTGTCTTCCAATGTATGATTTTTTTAATTCGAGTTGATAAGCTAATAACATTGAAATATATTTAGGACAAGGAGGAAAACGACAATTGGAAAGGGGACAATAAAACTTTTTATCAAAAACATCAATTGTACCAAGCAATTGCGAGATATAACAAAGCGAGATCCAATGGGCAAGTGCACATATGGTCATTCTCATACATGTTATTTAGAGATTGGTCAGTACTTATTTTGTCCTGAAATTTTAAATTAAAAATTTTAATTTTAGGATAATTCAAAACAACAAAATTAAACTAAAAAATTAAAATTTAAAACGCACTGACTAATTTCTAAATAACAACTTTTTAAAGTGACTACCTGATATTATTTCTACAAATTCAATTATGAAGCACTTTTTGCATGTTATATGTGGTTCTGGACTCCTGGTAAGTGTGATGTGAATCACACAAAAGTTGATTGGTTATCTTACATTAACTGATTATAACTCTAACTAAACATAATCGATTTAGAAACTTTACTTAAATAAGCGTAAATATTTACGGTTTGTAAATTCAATTAAATAGGTCACCATCCATCATCTATCTAAATAATGTGCTACAAAAGAAGTTTGGGGAAGTGCACAAATAGCCATTCTTAGGGCTACTATTTAGGGATTATTCCGTATTTGTTTTGTCCTGAAATTTTGAGCTAAAAATCTTAATTTTAGGACAATTTAAGATATTTATGTCCCGAAAAATTAAACTAAAAAACTAAAGTTCAAAATATATTGGCTAATTCCTAAACAACGGCCCTTTAAAATGGCTACTTGGTGTCATTTCTATTTTATACAAGGAAATTTAGAAAAGAATTCTCTTGAGCATTCTTTTCTAAAAGAAGGATAAATCCAAAATGATGAGCTAAATTAGTTAAATGAGATATTCTTGTTCTAATGTACAATGACTTGCCATAGTAGTATATGAAGTTGCATCACATAGATTTCCACTAATTTTAGTCCCAATCAAAAGTGACAATTTCCTTATTGCCTATCTTGTTTTGTTTCTTTAGTACATTCCACTTTGTCCAAAAAGTTTGGGAGTGATAGATATGGTAACCCCCACTCCTTCTATTGGAGAATATTTATTAGGTAAGCATGTTGTATTAGTGGCATTGAACTAGGCATGAATATTCTTGATTCTTTATTAACAATAGTTTATCTTTAAAAAAAATTGAAAACTTTTTTACACTGATAGTGTAAGAATTATGTTATACTATCAGGTTACCCCTACCCTGGGTTGCTCTGATGGTAAGCACCCTCCACTTCCAACCAAGAGGTTGTGAGTTCGAGTCACCCCAAGAGCAAGGTGGGGAGTTCTTGGAGGGAAGGATGCCGAGGGTCATTTGGAAACAGCCTCTCTACCCCAGGGTAGGGGTAAGGTCTGCGTACACACTACCCTCTCCAGACCCCACTAGTGGGATTATACTGGGTTGTTGTTGTTGTTGTTGTATCAGGTTACTAGCGACATAGCTTAAATTTTTTGGATCAGTCACTACCTACATCCCTTATAAATAAATAAATTAAATAAGAATTTGTGATACCAAATAGAAGAGAATATGTTCCCAACATTGCTCAAAACAAGACAGCCAATGATTATTTTTTCCTTGTTATTATCATCAACAAACCAAGACAAAATATTTAATTAAGAAAAAACAAGAAAAGGCTGTAACTATACCTTTCAAATTGGCTATCTCCAATGAAAAGTTGTACGTATTTCATTTTTTGTAGCATGTCATTATCTTTTGTATTTATTGTCATGTGAAGGAGCGAATGTGGTTTATATCGGTGAGTTTATTTAATTTTATTAGCTTTGATTCAGATTTTATATATATTAAAAATTCAGTAAATAATATATTTTGAATTCAATAAATTAATGTGTTGTGCTAAAATACTGAACTTAAACTTGTAAAATTTAAATTTTATATAAGCCCCTAATCATGTGTCCATGTGAATTTATGATTCGTATCCAATAGTTTCGTTGTCTTTCATGTGCATGACCAGATTTACGACATGATTAACAAGTAAATAATTATAAGAAGTTGGCATTATAAAAGTAAGATCCGATATGCTATGTACCAAACAAAGCTGGCTTAATATTGCTTATTACTTTTTATTTATTATATAATCCAGGTTTAATTAAATATATCTTTAACTTTCTGTCGTAAAAGATACTTTGGTTGCCAGCAAACTTCTGATTTTACGCAAATATATACATGAAACCTCTCATTTGTTCTAGATATTATAGCGAATTGCTGCTATAGAAAACATATATTATAACAGAACATGAAATTTGGTTTCGGAAAAATTTGACTTTTATAGTGAAGTGTTATTATATAAGAATATTGTTATAGGAAAATCTGACTGTATATGAAATATAATTGTCTCATTAATATAGATTCCTATAGCTTATGGCCTATTTAAGGGGAAAATGCTCGTGACCATGATTTCTTCATTTTTGGTGCTCAAACCTAAGGCATCTCATTAAGGGTGGATGAATCATATACATCCCACCTTGGGGTACTCGAGGTTCAGTTTGGATCGATTTTTCCCTAAAAAGAAACCAAACCAAGTAAGTCGATTTTTCAAATATTGGAGCCAAATCGAACCAATTAAGTCGGGTTTTATGGATTCAATTTATGTCCTTTATTTGGTTTTTTTGATTATTTATCGGGTTTTTCTTAAATATGAGACATACACTACCAAACACATATTTCAGCGACTACATTTTTAACGTAACACTATCAAACCAACTGCTCTTTGAGAAATCTATCATTTATCAAGATATATTGATGATAATTGAATCAAATAGTGATAAATAATTTAAGGACTCAATTAAAATTAAAATAGATTATTTTTAACATGGAATGGATTCTTGTACTTAGCAAAAGAAAATTACCAATCAAACAACATTATTATAATTGCAAAAGACTAGACTAAAAGTGCAAACGATTAGCATGTACCATAAAATAGCAAAGGACTAGACTAAAAGTTCAAATGATTAGCATGAACCATAAAATTTTACAAACTTTATATATACAAACATACATACATATATGTGTGTGTGTGATAATAAATTTTAAAAAGTTGTTTCTATAGTCTGTTTGGTTCGATATTTTCATTAAAATTAAACCAAACCGAATTTGATCGGTTTTTAAAATTCAAAACCACCCAACCAAACGAGAAAAGTATCGTTTTTTTATCGATTTGGTTCGATTTTTCGGATTTTTACGACTCCCCTCATCACACCACCTCCCTTGGTAATAAACTTGAGTTAATACTACAATAGGTATTTGGTAAGTACGTATTTTTGAAGATTCATACTACTAGTGCTTGCCCATTTCATTCATTTCAGTTTTGAAATTATGTTTTGCTAATCATGAAAGCTTAAAGTCATATTTGGAATGGGTCATCAATTCGTATTGAGAAGTTAGTTAGCAATATCTAAGACTTAAATTGTTCTAAATCCAACATTCGTCCAAAACTCATGACCTAACCTAAATGACAAAACGAAAATAAGAAAAAATAATGTGGTGGTTAAGCTTATACTTCTATTTTTTTTTTAAACCAATTATATAGACCTTATCTAGTCGAAAAAACTTGAAAGGTGTTCTTAACTTCTTCTTTGCCCTTTTTTGCTATAAGACAGCCAAAATAGATTTTTCTATTAATGACGAGGAGTAACCTTCATCTGATTAGGATTTAATTTAAGCCCATTCAAGTCTCTTTCAGTTGAGTCTTATAAATGTTCTTTTTTATTTTTTATTTTCTCTAACGTAACTTCGTCTAATAAAATACTAGATTTCATCATCAAAATCATTATGTACACGAAAAATATCAGAGAACTTTGTCAATTTGTTTATTATAGTACTGCTAGTCTACTTGAGAATTCATTACATATAAGCATGCAAAACAAATTTCACCAGTTGGTTTTCGATATATTGCGGGTAGTCCGTAAAATAAATATGATTACTTTCCCGTCGATCTTTGAAAGAGATTTTTCGATATTGCGGGTAGTCCACTTATATCGTAAAATAAGTGCGATTACTTCGGTTTCGATCTTTGAGAGAGATTCAACATAGCATGTAGATCTACCTGATTTCAAAGAAATAAATTGGTAGCAACAAAACTCTTTCTAAACTACTAGAGACCATCACCAACAATAATCAATACTATACCTACGCAATATTTTAGAGAGACGTTATTAGACAAAGTAAACTAAGGGAAAAAAATAATTGTTCAGATTTAGATATCGATGAATCTAGAATTTAAAGTTGATAAGTTAAATTTTTAAGATTTACCACCGACAACTCATTATAGTTTTAAAAAGTAAGGTTTTAAAATTTAATATTTATGAATAAATTAATAATTTTCCATATATAAAGCGATGTTCCACGTTAAAAATATTGATTTCAGTTGAACTTATTATACAAAAATTGCATCCACTCCGATAGATTGGAAAACCAATAAATATTTAATTTTGGTCAAGATTCGACTCTAATTATCTGTCTAAAAATTAAATATAATACATAGAATGTCATCTTCTGGCATTGTCTTCTGATAGTTGACTGCAACTTGCAATTGCCCTTCAAAGTTTTTGGTGACCTTTCTGGTTCTGAAACTGTGAAACTTATAATGCAACTCATGTACACCTGACTCTATGAAGAACAAATTCAATAATTAAGTGAAGCCACTAATTATTAGCAACTATGCCTACCAAATGATATATTTATTCTGATTTTTAATTTTGTTTCTCATCCGGTATTCGGTATTCGCATTGGGGCCAGGCTCCACTAGTTCGAATTCACAAAAAAATCTCACATTGGTGGATAAAGTGCTCTGTGATAACAAGATTCTATACCCATGCTCGAACCCGAGACCCCTGATTAAAGATGAATGTGTACTTACTCCATACAACAATCTATATTATTGGTATTTGTTGTCCCCCGGGGCGTATTTAGGTCTTAGGATATGAGTTCACGTGAATTCATGCTCTTCTCTCTAAACCATATATAATAATGTTATATATCTAAAAATTACTCAAATATATGTGTGTGCACCGATGCTTAAGGACTCCTATGGTACAATAATTATTGGGTGCACCTCTACAAGTGAAATTAACGGTTCAAATCCGGAGTCTTGTTTTCGACATGCAGTGTATAAATATATATATGAAAATCAGTAAAATTTCAAAAAGCATAATTTTGAACCTATAATTTCAAAAGTCCAGTGGGTTAATTTAAGGTAAGAAACTAAAGTTAAACTCGTCAAATTTAAATTCTAGATCCACCTCCTTATAACAGTACACACATCCTATTAAAATCCTTGATTGTCCTTATTAGTAATGTTTAGACTTCGACTACTTATTTAATTTGTTTCTTATTTATGAGGGATGGGTGGATAGAGGCATTAATCCAACGAAGATAAACTGGACTATCAGTAATGGCGACGATCATTTTCTTTTTTAATGTCAACGAAGGGTGACGATTATTCATTAATTAATTCAGAAAAAATAATGCCAGTACTTCATATTGTTATGATGTTTGGTCTATAGTTTATTTTAGTGATTTTTGTTATAATATTATCAACTTTTATCTTTTAGGAGAAATATGAATCAATCTAGGTTCGCTTAAGGATAGATGAACTATTCAATGTGGGGCTTGTTCTTGAAATTACAAGTGAAATTAATAAGAAGATAGTTTAGCCTGAAATACAAATTATAAATATCTCCCTTTCCTTAAGAAGATTTAAGGGTCCGTTTAGCCATACAAAAATTTACTTTTTTTAAAAAAAATTACTTTTTTCCGAAATCAGTGTTTGGCCATAAAATTTTTAATTTTCACTTGAAGATGAATTTTGGAATTTCTTAAAAATTTGAAAATCTCTAAAAAACTATTTTTCAAAATTTCCACTTCAGATCATTCACAAAAATTCAAAAATAATCCAAAATTATATTCATGTCCAACACAACTCTAATTTTTAAATATCATTTTCACTTGAAAAATAATTTAATTTTTTTTTAATTTTACAATTCTTATGTCCAAACGCCACTAATCGCAATGAGATTTTTTTTTAAGAATACGACATTTCAACAACCCATATATATGACTAAAACAAACATAAATAATTTGTTAGAATCTACAGTTTCACCTCAAGAACTTATTTTTTCACTAATTTAAATTCTCTAATTTTTCAAGTTTCAGCATATTAAAAAAACAAAAACAAAAACAAAAAAAGAAGAAGTTATATTGTCATTCTCATCACAAAGACTTTGCATCCCTTTCCTAGAGCACGTCAGCCCTTGTTTTAGTTCAAAAAACAAGACAAAAGATGACCCCAAGATAGATTGATTTAGTACTGTGTTTGTTTATTTGTTTTGGTTTGTAGTACAAATTTTTTTAAAGGAAAAAACTCATATATGTCAAAAACAATATTTAAATAAGTTACTTATAACATATGAGATCAGTTAAAGAAAAAAGAAACGAGAGACGATAAAAATTAATCTTACACAGTATTGTACTAATATTTTCAACTGTTATCATATCACTAAAATGTAGAGTGATCTTTAATGATGAGATGAAAGCATTGATTTTTTTTTATTTTTTTTTGGGCATGACTTCGAAAAATGTGTTCCAGGTCATATCGTGCCGTCACAGTTAGTTCATAGTATATAATATCAAAAAGAGTTAATATACGTATCAGACCTAGTGGTGAACGCACACGGTGGAGACGTTAAACTGAACCCGTTTAGTCAAAAAATAATATTGTGTATATGTATAAATTACTATTAAAGTTGCATAAATTTTGTATAAATATTTTATTTGAACTCACTTGACAATTACTATTTTACGACTAAAGTTATGTACTTTTAAAATTGAACCCGCTTGCACAAAATCTTGGGTCCGCCACTGATCAGACCAAATGAATTTTACAATTCTTATGTCCAAACGCCCTACATTTATTTATCTTTTTCTACTTCAATGTGTCGATCGAGATTAATAACGATAATTCATTTTTTTAGATGGGTAATTACTAAATTAAGAGATGATGATAAGTTGATTATTTGGCAAATTTGGCCTATTGTTTTAGTATTTTCTTTGGAAGTTTTGTGCATGTACCTATGACTTTTTGTATCCCATAAAGTTCTTTTGATGGAAAAAAATGTGAAAAGAATCAAGACTTAATGCATCTCCATAACTCTAACCACGAGAATCTTCAAGTTTTCTTATGATAATAATAACCATCAAGACAATTGGAAAAAATGCAACTTAAATTGAGAAGAATAGTCTTCCTATGGAATCAAATATCACTTTCATATTTAGGGGAAAAATTTTGATTTTTTTTCAAGTGAAAATGGTATTTAAAAATTAGAGTTGTGTTTGGACATAAATATAATTTTGGGTTATTTTTGCAATTTTATGAGTAATCTGAGTGAGATTTTTGAAAAATAATTTTTTGAAATTTTTCAAATTTTTAAAAAATTCCAAAATTCATCTTCAATTGAAAATTAAAAACTTTATGGACAAACAATGATTTCGAAAAAAATAAAAAAAAGTAAAAAAAAAGTAAAAAAATCTTATGTCCAAATGAGAATTTTCGAAAAATTCTTATGAATTTTTTTTTATCTTAATATGTAAGCCAAATGAGAATGTTCCTCTTAGGGCAGAGATCTTGGTAGTGGTCACAATCTACAACATCATAGCCAGCCATGTGCAGAATTTATTTTTTTTAAACGTCTTTATAATTAATTCATACAACTTTCGTATTTAAGATCTACGGAAACGATTTAAGGAGATTTTATCATTATAATTTTTATTACATTGTCATGAATCAAACAAGATAACTCAATAACATATAAGCTTAAAGTATTTTAACGAACCAAATATGTCCTCAAACTATGTGCGCAGAACCAAATATGTCCTTCATATGACGCCGTTTAAAATAAGGGCATATATTTGGAATAAGTGTTGGATGATAAAAACTTTTTTGTGCGAAAGTATTAACGACGACTAAATTCTCTCAATTTTGTATAGTTCAACGCATATTTGGAGAAAACATTGGACGACATTAGTATATTTATATTAAAGTATTAACGACGAACAAATTCACTCAATTTTATATAGTTTACGGGCATATATTTAGACCTTTGTCTCCTAATACAAAAAGGGGGGAAAAGGGATGTTATTGATGGGTGGAAAGCGCATAGGAAAAGGGGTACTGTGGACCGGCACACAGGAGAATAAAGCACCACTAGATATTTCGCCGTATGAAGTAAAGTACATAAAGGTAATGGAAAAGTCAAATTTTCACACCGCGGGTGAAAAGTCCTAACCATCAAATTTGCTCATTAAAAGTAGGGGCAGGTGCATGTGCGGTAATTATTTTGCCACGTAAGCAATTACCACTTGGGATCTCACAATCTTCATCACCACAAGCGGCGCGTCCTTTTCAACACCAGATTATATGAATTTTACCTTTAAAAGATGATATATTTTTTTAAAACAAAATTATTATGACGATGTATTTAAACTAGGGCCGCTTATCGGACTGATCGATTGGATATTTATGCTTAAAATTTTGGTTTATCAGTTATTGATTCACTAGCCAAATGATAAAAATAGTCGATGAAAATATAATATATATATATATAGAAAAAGTAAATAGTAAATACGACTGACTATTTGTGCAAAGATTTCATTTATCGGTTAAACCAACAAAGTATACCAATCCAAGCTATGTCTCTTCTAAATAGAAAAAATCAAAATGTACTGCACTTCAAAAAAAAAATCATGATTCGATAAATCACCTTTTTTCTCGTTTTAAATTATTGATCACTTTTCAACAATCAACTTTAACAAACGAAGGTAAATACAGAGGCACAATTATTTCAGACAAAAACAAAGGAATGAAAGCTATTCAATTATGCACCCTCCAAATTACAAGAAAATAATTACATTGGGTAGAAACATAAATATAATAATTCTTAATTGGTTAACAGTTTATTCCATAAGAAAATTGAGTAATCCGTCCCGCACTTATAAATTATTAATTATAAAATTTTAATCTGTTCACCAACTATTAATTCGATAGCCCAATACCAAAAAATCCATAATTCAATTTTGCGGTTGGTTTTTTTTTTTTTTTATATATATATATATATATATATAAAAGTGCTTTTTTCCCTTGATAGTTTGTCAAGTAATTCTCCATATATGAGAATGAATACCTTGTTCTTTTTGAATTCTAGACATTAATTTCTCACGATTTATTTTAACTTTATTAACTGTATCATATTTGTTTACCCTAAAAAATGGATAACAATTGAATTTATATGCGGCTCTAAGGATACATGATATAACTTGATACAAATTGAAAAAAAGTAAAAATATATATCAGTGCTATAATTAGCTATAAAGAAGATAAATGCAAACGAAATCTTGAATTTGGCCACCTTCCAAACAAGTAAGGATTCACTTGGTGTATGAATAGTGTAACAAGAAATTGAGAGCTGAAAGAAGGCAATGTATTGCTTAGTATTGTTTCTCTGTCTTTACAAATGATCGAAAAAATCCTTTATATAGTAGGAAAGTCTTACTCTTAGTATAAATCTAAATATAGTAGAGAATCTCATGATAAATTAATTAATTAGTCTTTTCGTGATATGTGCCGGAATTTTCGCCGTGATTCGATTCCGAGTACGGATATTCCGGCTTTCTATCTTTGGGCTCGATATACTTTCTTCGATCGAGGTCGACCTCGTCCTCGATCGGTCTCTATTTTGCTCGATCTCGATCTTAGCCGATCTCAATCTTGATCGATCTCTATTTTGCTCGAACTTGATCTTGGCCGATCGCGATCTTGACCGGTCTCTATTTTGCTCGACCTTGATCTTGGCCGCTCTCGATCTTGACTGATCTCTCGGTCTCGAGCTCAGCAACCTAACTTCGCATCATGACTTGATTTCACACGAAGTTGAACCTTGGTCTATCATGTCCCAATCTCGATTATTCATACAAAGGGAAAACTCGATTTTGACCGTATACAGATAGTCCCCTCGTTTCTCGAAAAGCCGATAACGAGAAACGATATGAATTTCCGAACTCCGACTAGATGGGTAATGGCGTCAGCAACGAGCCCGATTATGACGTATGTGACAAACGTCCCGTCGGTCAAGTTACCAAGGCATTAAATGCATGTCAGTCCTTGGTTCATACTCATACTCATCCAATGCTATAAGTATTCAAACTTTCATATTCATCCAAACTTTTTCATTCAAAGCTACTTCTCTACTCATTTTCTTCAGAAAATCCCTTTGCTTCATAATTTTCACACCGTATACAACTCTAATTCTCTTTTCCTTTATTCATCAACGGCGAAAACCTCCAAACAATGCCGTAAAAAGAGGCCACTTCTTCATCAAGACCCGCCGGCAGTGAGGATGCGATGAAATCTCACCCTGAGGAATTCGTTCTGGTAGGGTGCTCAACTGTCATCGACTTTAAGGTCGAAAAAGCTTCTTCGGTACCGGGCCGATGTGAGCCAATCTCGAGATATCAATGTACAATCACCGAGAAAATCCCCGATAAAGTAAAAAAGGAATGTAACTGGGGTGAAAAGCACGTGGTAGTCCCATTGCCTGAAGGGGTACTTGAGTGTTTATACTTATCCCTTCACATTGGGTCTCTTAGATCCCACCATCGTCGCCTTTTGCAAGAGGTACGATGTGACCCTCGGCCAGATCCATCCTTCTTTTTGGAGAATAGTGATTCTCCTCCAATTCTTTTCGAGCAAAATCGAAGGGTGTCCTTTCACCCTTGATCACCTTATGCGCCTTTACAGCCCCCGACTCTATCGAGTAGGGCTAATAAAATTATCTCGCCGAGCCACCAAAGCACCGTTCTTGAGTATAGACGAGAATCGTGACCGAGGTTGGATGGGCCGCTTTGTTCGAGTCATAACTTCGGACATGATCCCCGCTGATGACATGTCGTTTCCTGATAAATGGAATATGAATCGTGAGTAGTATTCCTCTTTGAACGTTTAATTTTGTGGCTCTGCTTTTCATTTTCTTTATCTATTTTTTCTACGTATGTTACAATTGTGGGCCAGATGCCGGAACCGATTCTGGAACTTAAACAATGGGTTTAAGGCATGATGCTGCAGAGACCGTACTCCGAGCGTGCTTAGACGGAATTATCAAAGGGTCGATGGGAGGCCCACAGTCATGGTAAGTTTCTTTCTTAGAACGGTTATCGTTTGATCTTCTTCTCTTGCTTACTCCCTTTTTTCCCTTTATAGGCCTTGGGAAGGACATTTCTATGAGGGCCCCACCTAGTGACGAAGAAGTCCCCGTTCCGAAGTAGGTCAAAAAAAAAGAAAAGAAAAGAAAAGGGGCTCCGAGTTCCCCGGTCTCGGAAAAGAAAAAACCGACGAAGAAATCTCGCCAGCCCAAGGGGGATCTAGTATTATGCCTCCGGACTTGATCCGCCGATTGAGGTATGAGCTCGAAGAATTAGAAGAGGAGGTAGCCAGTGTACGGGCTAATGTTGTAGTTATGATACAACAACCCTCCGAATTGGCGGAGATTGATAAGGGAGCTCTGGCCATAATTCATGAACAAGGAAAAGCCGAGGCCATTCAGTCCAGAGCTGAGGTGGTTGAAGGATAGACCGGGAGCAAGAATTCTCGGGCAGCAGGAGATATCTCGAGGGATGAGCTGGGGATAGTTGACATTACTGGATCCCCTTAGATTTTGGATGCTATGATCCGTGAGGCTAACATGTTGGAAAGTCGATCTTACGAGGGTATTCAGGGGACGACTAATATCCATGGCTTCCTGGATAGGCTCGAGTCTGATGCCTCGGGGGATATTATCGGGGTTCGGTGGGTTACCA
>AWOL01S0042195.1:8091-20086 GCA_000715115.1 Nicotiana otophora | reverse complement strand
ACGCCGCTGGGACCAACTCCAAAATCTACACAAGAAGTACAGAGTGTAGTATCAGTACAACCGTCCCCATGTACTGGTAACTGCTGAGCCTAACCTCGACGAAGTAGTGACGAGGCTAAGGCGGTTCACTTACATTAACCTGTATGCAATATTAATAACAACAACAAATAATAGAAATAAATCAGGTAACTCATTTATAATAATTGAAGCCAACCCAGAAGTCATAATCTGTTATTATTTCAACCAATTCTATTGCAGCTTGCAACCCGCTCTCCCAATATTTTCCTTTTAATCAAGTCTGTCATATATTTATTTCAATCAAGTATATATATAGACTTTTCAATAAGTCTGTTAATTGATTTTTAGTAAGTCTGTTGCGGCGTGCAACCCGATCCTCCAATATGAACTTTTTAATAAGTCTGTTGCAGCGTGCAACCCGATCCTCCAATATATACTTTTTAATTAGTCTGTTGCGGTGTGCAACACGATCCTCTAATTTTTTCATTTCGATCAATTTTATTGCGGCGTGTAACCCGCTCCTCCAATATATTCATTTACTAATTTTTCTAGAAGAAATTTCCCCAATAAATGCAACAATTAATATAAAATTATAAGACAACAAGCATACAATAATTATGATTTAATTATGAAACAAACAATGACAAATAGCACATTATTATGAAAATCAGAGAGAAAATAGACAGTTTAATGTATAATATGCTAAATGTCAAATAACAATTAAAACACATAATTCACATAGCATGTAACAATTAATGCAGGAATTCAAGAATTAATATTTGACAAAGAATAGGAGAGAAATAATTATTATAATAATTAATTCATGATTTAAAATAATTTATAATTTTTCAAGTAAGTAGGCAAACAATTAATTTGACGACGTATAGACACTCGTCACCTCGCCTATACGTCGTTCACATGCATTTTACATAACAAATAATTTAAGGGTTCTATTCCCTCAAGTCAAGGTTAACCACGACACCTACCTCGCTTTGCAAATTCCAATCAATTACTCAACCATAACTTTTCCTTTTAAATTTGTCTCCAAAAGCTTCAAATCTATTCACAAACAATTCGATACATTCAATACTAATCATAGGAATTAATTCCATATGAATTTACTAATTTTCCGGATAAAATCTGAAATTCATTAAAATATTCGGCAGTGGGACCCACATCTCAAATCTCGGAAAAACTTACGAAAGTCGAACACTCATTCCGAGACAAGTCCAACCATACAAAAATTATCCAATTCCGATATGAAATGGACCTTCAAATTTTAATTTTTCGTTTTTGGAATATTTTAGAAAAATCTAATTTTTCTTCCATAAATTCACGGATTCATGATATAAATGAGTATGAAATCATGCAATATAATCAATATAGGATAAGGAACACTTACCCCAATATTTTCTCGTAAAAATCGCCCAAAATCGCCTCTTGAGGTTTTAGGTTTTGAAGATTTGGAAAATGAATCAAACATCCCGTCCAAAAGTCATTTTGTTCAGCTGCAGGTGTCGCAATTGCGACCTGAGCTTCGCAAATGCGAAGCTTGCAAATGCGAAGACACACCCGTAATTGCGATGCCCTTCACAATCCCACTGCCTTCGCAAATGCGAAGATTATGTCGCATTTGCGACAATTGGCCCTTTGCAATTGCGAAGATAAACTCGCAATTACGAGAACTGCTGGCCTAGGCTTTCTTCGCAATTGCGATAAAAATCTCGCAATTGCCATACCTGCTTGGCTCGCATTTGCGATGCCTCATCTCGTAATTGCGAGATCAAAGGCCTAAACAGGTTCAGTTATACCAGCAAAATTTTCTAAGTTCAAAACATCCTGTGGCCAATCTGAAACTCACCCGAGCCCTTCGGGACCTTATCCATATCCCAACGAGTCCCGTAACATAATACGGACTTACTCAGCGTCTCGAATCACATCAAATAACATCGAAATTGCAATTCAATTTGCAAATTTTGTGCCAAAACATATTAAATGAATCCGGAATGACTTCAAATTTGGCACACAAGTCATAAATGACATAACGGAGCTGTTCAAATTTTCAGAATCGGATTCCATCTCCGATATCAAAAAGTCAACCCCATGGTCAAACTTGAAAATCTTTCGCAAATTCCGGGCATACGCCCAGGTCGTAAATCACGAAACGGTGCTACCGGAACTGTCAAAATACTGATCCGGGCCCGTTTGGTCAAAATGTTGACCAAAGTCAACTCAGTTGAGTTTTAAGGCTCTATTTCACATTTTAATCTATTTTTAACATGAAAACTTTTCAAAAAATTGTACGGACTGCGTACGCAAGTGGAGGAATGATAAATGGTGCTTTTCGAGATCGTAGAACACAGAATTACTTATTAAATTTAAAGATGATATTTTTGGTCATCACATATTATTATTAAGCACGATTTCTGCCGAGGACGTACGGCCCGATCCAAAGTATTGTGTACATTGCCAAGGGACGTGCGGCGCGATCCATAGATGCATCTATCCTGTCGAGGCATTCGGCCCGCTCCAGAAAAAAGGAGGACATTTTCTTATGTACCTCCGGAAGGAGAGTATATTTATTATAAGAAAAATTCGGGGGGAAGACCAATTTCTTTTAACAATTAATTAATTTAAACAGAAAATCAAGCATATGAGATTTTCATCCTTTAATATCTTTATCTGACAATTCACAATATATTCATATATATCAATTAGTATTAATTAAACAAAATATACAATGTACACCTGTAATTCATGCTTTGAGTCCTAAACTACCCAGACTTTAGCATTAATAGTAGCTACGCACGGACTCTCGTCACCTCGTGCGTACGTAGTCCCCTCAATTAGCAACAATTATTCAATTTAATCCCTATGGGGTAATTTTCCCCTTACAAGATTAGATAAGAGACTTACCTCGTCTCAAATTCCACTTTCCGATTATCACGTCGCGTTGAATTCTTGATTCGATGCCGAAAGATCCGAAACTATCCAAATAATATACACAATAATTAATATATGCTAAATGATTCGAAATTTATCTATCAAAAAAATTACCTTATCCAAAATGGTAAAATTCCTAAAATTTACCCCGGGCCTACGTGCTCGGATTCTGAAAATTTTTGGATGAAAACGTTACCCATAATCTGAAGAGCTTATATATATAATTTCTACCCAATTCCATAACTATTTTCGTTGTTAAAATCTCATTTTTATAAAAATCTAGGTTTTTCACCTAAACCCTTGATTTCTAAAATTTACTAGTTATAATCTACATATAATCTATGTATTTAACTCAAGAGGTGTGGAATTAACTTACCTTTCAATTGCTAGTTGAAACTCCCTTCTCAAAATCTCTAAAATAGCGCGGAAATGGAGGAAAAATGGGCTTAAAATGTCTGAGCCCCGACTTTTAACCATTCTGCCCAACAGTGATTTTCGCACCTGCGGAAGAGGTACCGCACCTACGGAAAAGCCTCACAGGTGCGAGTTTTCCCTCGCCTGCCAAGCCTCTCATATGCAAAAAATTCTCGCACCTGCGCATTCGCAGATGCGCCCGAAATTCCGCACCTGCGATGGCAAACCTCCCCTTCTCTTTGTTTTTCGCTTCTGCGCATAAACCTCGCATCTGCGAGAGTCGCACCTGCGGCTGTCCAAGCGCAGGTGTGAACGTACCAGAAGCAGAGGGCTTCAACTCTTCTTCAAAATTCCAAAATTGATCTGAGTCTCGTCCGGTTAACACTCGAGGCGCCCGGGCCCCGCCCGAACATACCAACAGGTTTGAAATCTTAGAACGGACTCGCTCGAACTCTCAGAACGCATAAAACAACATCAAATCTAAGAATCATACCATAAACCAAATTGATTCAAACTTAAGAATTTCAAGTTCTTCAATTTACTTCCAATGCGCTGAAATATACTTAAACTGCTCGGAATGATACGAAAATTTGCGTGCAAGACTTAAATCACTATACGGAACTATTTCCAAACTCAGAATTTTAAACGGACTTCAATTACTCAAAAAACTATCCCAAACCAAATTTAAAGAATTTTAAACCTTCAAATAATGTCAAAATGCTCTCGGGTTATCCAAAACCCGATTCGTACATACGCCCAAGTCCAAAATCATCATAAGAACCTATTGGAACCGTCAAATCCCGATTTCGGGGTCGTTTTCTTAAAATGTTGACTGAAGTCAAACTTGTCCATTTAAAGCTAACTTAAGGAACCAAGTGTTCCGATTTCAACCTGCACACTTCCAAATCCCGAACCAACCATCCCCGCGAGTCATAAATTAATAAATGCATGTTCGGGGAGTTTTATTTTAGGGAACGGGTTTCTAAAAGTTAAAATGACCGGTTGGGTCATTATATTCTCCACCTCTTAAACAAACGTTTGTCCTCGAACGGGATTAGAATAATACCTAGGTTGCTAAATAAGTGTGGATATTTGCTCCGGATGTCCTCCTTAGCTTTCCAAGTCGCTTCCTCGACTGGTTGGCCCCTCCACTGGACCTTTAATGCAGAAATCCTCTTGGACCTCAACTGGCGAACTTTTTTATCAACAATGGCAAATGGCTCTTCTTCATAACCCAAACTCTTATCTAGCTTAACTGTGTTGAAGTCCAATATATGTGATGGGTCAGCATGACACTTCCGGAGCATAGATACATGGAAAACCGGATGAACTCCTGATAGACTAGGAGGCAATGCAAGCTCATAAGAAACCTCCCCAACTCGTCTCAACACCTCAAATGGGCCTATAAACCTTAGGCTCAACTTGCCCTTCTTCCCGAATCTCATAATTCCCTTCATCGGCAAAACCTTCAAGAGAACTTTTTGGCCTATCATAAGTGATAAATCACGCGCTTTCTGATGCGCGTAACTCTTCTATTTGGACTGTGCTGTTTGAAGTCGCTCCTGAATCAACTTTATCTTTTCCAAGGCATATTTTACCAATTCAGTACCATATAACTTAGCCCCACTTCTCAAACCATCTGATAGGTGAACGGCATCGACGGCCATATAAAGCCTCAAATGGAGCCATCTCGATGTTGGATTGGTAACTGTTATTATAAGCAAACTAGGCCAAAGGCAGAAAATGATCCCACTGACCTCCAAAGTCAATCACACATGCCCTGAGCATATCCGTCAAAATTTGAACTGTCCGCTCTGACTGCCCGTCGGTCTACGGATGAAAGGTTGTGCTGATCTCTACACGGGTCCCTAATTCACTCTGTACTGCTCTCCAGAAATGTGAAGTAAACTGAGGGCCTCTATCTGATATGATGGAAATTGTCACCCCGTGCAACTGAACTATCTCCTGAATATAAATCTGGGCCAACCTCTCTGAAGTATACGTAGTCACAACAGGATTAAAATGTGCCGACTTGGTCAACCTGTCAGCAATCACCCAAACTTCATCAAACTTCCTCAAGGTCCGCGGCAACCCAACTACAAAGTCCATAGTAATTCATTCCCATTTCCACTCTGGTATAGTCATCTGCTGAAGTAGGCAGCCTGGCCTCTGGTGCTCATATTTAACTTGTTGGCAATTTAGAGACCTAGCTACATACTCAACTATGTCCTTTTTCATTCGTCGCTACCAATAATGCTGCCTTAAGTCACGGTACATTTTTGTAGCACCTAGATGAATAGAATACCGAGAACTGTGTGCCTCTTCCGGGATCTTTTTCCTCAGTTCATCCATATTAGGAACACACAGACGATCTTGGAGTCGCAGAACACCATCCGCACCAATAGTTACTACCTTGGCACCACCTCGTAGTACCGTTTCTTAAAGAACCATTAAGTGTGGGTCATCATACTGTAGAGCCTTGATCTGCTCAAATAGTGAAGACTGAGCTACGACACATGCAAGAACTCGGTTAGGCTCTGAAATATCTAGCCGCACAAGTCTGTTGGCCAAGGATTGGATATCCAAAGCTAATGGCCTCTCTTTTGCTGAAATAAAAGCCAAACTACCCATACTCTCTGCCTTTCTACTCAAGGCATATGCAACTACATTTTCTTTACCTGGATGATATAGGATAGTAATATCATAGTCTTTTATTAATTCCAGCTATCTGCGCTGCCTCAAATTTAGGTCCCTCTGCTTGAACAAATATTGCAAACTGCGATGATCAGTATAAACTTCACAAGACACCCCATAAAGATAATGCCTCCAGATCTTAAGGGCGTGAACAATCGCAGCTAACTCCAAATCATGTACCGGATAATTCTGCTCGTGGGGCTTCAACTGACGTGAAGCATATGCAATAACTCACCCTTCCTGCATTAATACACAACCCAAACCAACACATGAAGCGTCACAATACACTGTATGCATTCCCGAACCGGAAGGTAACACTAACACTGGTGTTGTAGTCAATGATGTCTTGAGCTTCTGAAAGCTTGACTCACAATCATCGGACCATCGGAACTGAACACCCTTCTAGTTTAATTTGGTCAAAGGTGCTGCAATAGATGAAAAACCTTCCACGACGATAATAACCTGCTAAACCCAGAAAACTCCTGATCTCAGTCGTCGAAGTGGGTCGATGCCAATTGTGAACCGCCTCAATCTTATTGGGATCAACTTTAATACCTTCGCCCGATACAATATGTCCCAAAAATGCTACTGACTCTAGCCAAAACTCACATTTGGAGAACTTAGCATATAGCTTTTGTTCCCGCAATGTCTGAAGCACTACTCTCATATGTTGCTCATGTTCCTCCTTACTGCGCGAGTAGATCAAAATGTCATCAATGATGACAATGATAAACGAATCAATATATGGCCTGAATACCCTGTTCATCAGATCCATAAACGCTGACGGGGCATTAGTTAAACCAAAAGACATTACCAGAAACTCATAATGACCATATCTAGAACGGAAAGCAATTTTTGGAACATCCGAATCTTGAATATTCAACTGATGATACCCCGACCTCAAGTCGATCTTAGAGAACACTCTAGCACCCTACAACTGGTCAAATAGGTCATCAATACGTGACAACGGGTACTTGTTCTTAATAGTAACTTTGTTCAATTGGCGATAGTCAATACACATTCATATTGTGCCATCTTTCTTCTTCACAAATAATACTGGTGCACCCCAAGGCGATACACATGGTCTAACGAACCCTTTGGCTAGTAACTCTTCAAGCTGTTCTTTCAACTTTTTCAATTCTTTCGGACCCATGTGATACGGTGGAATAGATATAGGTTGAGTATCTGGAGCCAAGTCAATACAGGAATCAATATCCCGATCAGGTGGCATACTTGGAAGATCTTAAGGAAATACATCGGAGAACTCTCGAACTACTGGTACTGAATCAATAGCCGAAGTCTCTGCAGTAGTATCCCGAACATAGGCTAGATAAGCAAAATAACCATTCTCAACCATGTGTTGAGCCGTTATAAAAGAAATAACCTGATTAAATGAACTAACCAACGAACCCTTCCACTCCAGCCTAGACAAAGACGGAATAGACAAGGTAACAGTTTTGGCATGACAATCTAGAATAGCATGATATGGAGATAACCAGTCCATACCCAGAATAATTTCAAAATCGGTCATCTCGAGCAATAAGAGATCTGCTCTAGTTTTATAACCATTGAATGTAACAATACAAGACCGGTAGATCCAGTTCACAATAACAGAATCGCCTACAGGAGTGGACACATAAACATGAGTACTCAAGGGACTCACGAGAAACACCTAGGAATGGAGCAAATAGAGATGACACATATGAATACGTGGTTCCTGGATCAAATAATACTGAGGCATCCTTGCCGCAAACAAAAATAATACATGTAATCACAGCATCTGAGGCCTCTGCATCTGGTCTAGCCGAAAAAGCATAGAACCGAGCTGGAGCGCCAATTGGCTGACCTCCACCTCTAGGACGGCCCCTAGCCACCTGTCCTCCACCTCTTGGTGGTCGGACTACTGGTGGAGAAACTGGTCCGGTAAGCATAGGCTGCTGACTCTGCTGTACTAGTCTACCCCGAAGCTTGGGGCAAAACCTCTGCATGTGACTAGGATCCCTGCACTCGTAACAACTCTTTGGTGCGATGGGTTGCTGACTAAGATCCTGGCCCTGGGGACCTGAATACCCACTGAGAGGACCCTGAATAGCCGCTAGACGGTAAGAACTCTCTGGTATAGCACTGAGATAAGGTCGCTCTGGAGTACTCCGAGGAGGTGGTCGTGCTGGAAATGGGGGTCTGCTAGACTGCCCCCTCACGAACTAACCTCTGCCCCCAGACGGAGAACCTCTGAACTCTCCAGAGTACCTGAACAGCTTATCTCTCATAATCTGCTCTCGGCTCCACTGACGCACACCCTCAATCCTCCGGACTATCTCCACAACTAGCTCATAAAAAGTATCCATCTCAACCTCTCGAGTCATAGTGGCCTGAATGCTAGTATGTAAATCGGTTACAAAACTCTGCACTCTCTCCGCCTCAGTAAGGAGTATCATAAGTACATGGCAAGATAATTCAGAAAACCTCGCCTCATACTCGGTCACTGACATCTGACCCTGCTTGAGCTGCTCAAACTGAAACCGCAACTCTTTCCTCTAGGAGGGTGGAATATACATGTGTAGGAAGATACAGGTGAACCTGTCCCAAGTCATTGGAGGAGAATCTGCTGGTCTGCCAAGAACATAAGACTGCCACCATCTACGGGCCCCNAGATACGGGTGAACCTGTCCTAAGCCATGGGATGAGAATCTGTTGGTCTACCAAGAACTTAATATTGCCACCATCTACGGGCCCTGCCCTCTAGTTGAAAAGTAGCGAAGTCAACCCCATGAGATTTCAATATCCTCATGTTGTGCAGTCTGTCCCTGCAATGATCAATGAAGTCATGTGGATCCTCATGTCGCTCACCCCCGAACATAAGCGTATGTAGTCTAGTCAATCAGTTCAATAGTTTATGAGGATCGGTGGCTACAGCTGGCCTGGGCTCAGGTGTAACTACTGCCACTGGCTGGGCTCCACCCACGTGTAGTGCACCCTGGGTCTGATATACAGCAGCTGCCTGTCCATGAGCCTGCGCGGTAGGGGTCTGTGCTCCCCTGCCCGCTTGAGATGTGGCTGCTTTTGCCGGAAATAAACCGGCCTGAATCATATTGTCGATGAACCACAGCATACGACCCATACATCCTGAAATCCTGATGCAGATGTGAAATCCACCAGAGCTGCCTCTGCCATAGGCACCTCATCCTGTTCCTCAACAATGGGGTTCTCTGCTGGACCCACTGGCGGCATAACTGGAATAGTCCTGGGACATCCTCGCCCTCTACCACGGGCTGAAGCCCTCTCTTGGCCTCTAGCAACTGGGGGAGTAGCTCTTCCCTGGCCTGGAACCTCATTCGAGCGCATTCTCACCATCTGAGAGAGAATAAGAGAAGGATATTTGGAACTACATCAATTGCACGATGGAATATGAAGAAAGGTAATTTCCTAACACCATATAGCCTCTCGAAGATAAGTACAGACGTCTCTGTACCTATCCGCAAGACTCTATTAGGCTTGCTCATAACTTGTGAGACCTACGTGAACCTAGTATTCTGATACCATGTTGTCACGACCCAATTTCACTTATTGGTCGTGATGGCGCCCAACACTATAGCTAGGCAAGCCAACTTAATAAATTAAGTATATATTGACAAAATTTAAAAACACCAAATTCTTGTAACGACCAAATTTCACTTATATGTCATGATGGCGCCCAACACTATAACTAGGCAAGCCAACTTAATAAATTAAGCATATATGGACAAAATTTAAACCAAGAAAATAATAAAAATACCAAATTCTACCAATGTGTGTGCCAAGACCTAGTGTCACAAGTGTATGAGCATCTAGTAGATTATACAAAACCTCAAATATTGTCTGAAATAAAAATAGACAGAATGAAAAAAATACAATGAGAGACACTAGTAGCTGCAGAACGGCTCAGAAAGGCAGCTCACTATTATGCCCCTGGATAATGTGGGTGTAAGACGATAGGTCCCCCACTAGTACTTGTCTCAGGTCCTGCACAAAAAGTGCAGCAAGTGTAGTATGAGTACGTAAACGATGTGTACACAGTAAGTATCAAGCCTAATCTCGAAGTGGTACAGACGAGATGACCGACTTTGACACTCACTATGGGTCAATAATAATAACTTAAATACAACTAGAATAACTAAATCAGCATGATTCACAGAATTTACAATAATTATTTAACCAGCGGAAATAATCGTATTTCTTCAAATACAACAATTCTCAATATATTAATTAAATTCCTTAAATTCAAATAATGTTCAATTTATCAATTAATCTCATTTACATGAATAACAATTAATTCTTTAACAACCAGGAATAATAATTCATTAAATTTCAAGGATTCTCCAATTTATCAATTAGCTTCGCAAGCTTGAAATAACTATTAAAGTATCGTGTAATTAATATTATTAAGCACGATTTCTGCCGAGGACGTACGGCCCGATTCAGTGTGTTGTGTACACTGCCGAAGGACGTGCGGCGCGATCTATAGATGCATCTATCCTGCCGACGCGTTCTGCCCGCTCCACAAGAAAGGAGGACATTTTCTTAGGTACCTCCGGAAGGAGAGTATATTTATTATAAAATAAATTCGGGAGGAAGAACAATTTCTTTTAACAATTAATTAATTTAAACAAAAAATCAAGCATATGAGATTTCCATCCTTTAATATCTTTATCTGACAATTCACAATATATTCATATATATCAATTAATATTAATTAAGCAAAGAATACAATGTACACATATAATTCATACTTTGAGTCCTAAACTACCCGGACTTTAGCATTAATAATAGCTACGCACGGACTCTCGTCACCTCGTGCGTACATAGCCCTCGCAATTAGCAACAATTATTTTATTTAATCCCTAAGGGGTAATTTTCCCCTGACAAGATTAGACAAGAGACTTACCTCGTCTCAAAGTCCACTTTCCGATTACCACGCCGCGTTGAATTCTTGATTCGACACTGAAAAGATCCGAAACTACCAAATATTATACACAATAATTAATATATGCTAAATAATTCGAAATTTATCTATTAAATAAATTACCTTATCCAAAATGGTAAAATTCCTAAAATTCAGCTCGGGCCCACGTGCTCGGATTCTGGAAATTTTTGGATGAAAACGTTACCCATAATCTCAACTTAAATATATAATTGCTACCCAATTCCATAACTATTTTCTTGGTTAAAAGCTCATTTTATAAAAATCTAGGTTTTTCACCTAAACCCTTGATTTCTAAGATTTACTAGTTATAATCTATCTATAATCTATGTATTTAACTCAAGGGGTGTGGAATTAACTTACCTTTCAATTACTAGTTGAAACTTCACTACTAGAAATTCACTAAAAACGGACCAGATATTTCCGACCAATGTTGGTCGGTCACAAAAAGCGACCAAAAACCGTCCAACTTGGACGGAAACTGAAAAACAAAATTTACATTTTTTTAAAACTAAATACTGACCAACGTTGGTCAACGAATTGACCCAGTTGGTCAGACAAGAAAATTTTGGATTACCGACCAACGTTGGTCGGTAATCTGGACCCAATTTTTTAAATTTTAATAATTATTTTGTTATTTAAAATGTTTTATAATATTTAAGAATTTATATTTAAAATTACCGAACAACGTTGGTCGGTTAATGCAGGGGAAGCATTTACCGACCAACTTTGGTCGGTAATTGTTATTTTCTGCAAACTAACCGACAAAAGTTGGTCGGTTATTACGTCAACATTGGTCAAACTTTTGAATTACTTTTATATTTACTATCTAAATAATACAAATGTAATTCTCTAACACTTTTGTAATATAAATAATGAATGCACTAACCTATACTATATATATAACATGCTATATATGTAGTTAAAGTAGTACAACGAAGGGTGTTTTATATATATATATATACA
>AWOL01S0042193.1:52077-85646 GCA_000715115.1 Nicotiana otophora | reverse complement strand
TTCCAGCATTGGGGGTAAAACAATATGATTTTGTTATTGTTGATGACTACTCACGTTTTACATTGGTGATTTTCATATCTCATAAAGATGAAGCGTTGAAAAACTTTGAGATTTTCTGTAAAAGAATTGAATGAGAAAAGGGGCATCTTATCACAACCATTCAAAGTGATAATGGAGGAGAATTTGAAAGTAGAGCTTTTGAAGAATTATGCAACGATTAGGGATACACTCATAATTTCTTAGTACCAAGGTCACCACAGCAAAATGGAGTAGTTGAATGTAAAAACATAACTCTGCAGGATATGGCTAGAATCATGATATTAGAACATTCCCTTCCGACTCACTTATGGGAAGAAGCAGTTAGCACAACTTGCCACATTCTCTACAGGTGCTTAATTCAGCCTATTTTGAAGAAGAATCCATATGAACTATGGAAAGGTAAGAAACCCAACATTGGATACTTTCACCCCTTTGGAGGCAAATGCTTTGTCCACAACAATGGCAAGGATAATCTTGGTAAGTTTGACCCAAGAAGTGATGAAGGTATATTTCTCGGCTACTCCAATAATTGTATATCCTTTAGAATCTATAATAAGCATACCTTATGCGTAGAAGAATCAGTCCATGTTATTTTTTTATGATAATAGCTCTATGGCCGAGAAAGGAGATTTTGCAGGTAATGAAGAGATTAGTCAAATTCAACCAAAGATCAGTGAACTAAAGACTTCAAAAGAAACTGTCAAAAGTACGACTGAAATCCCACATTCGACTAATGAAGTCATCAATGAGCATCATCAACCTCAAAATGAGTAGGCTAATTAACGTACCGAAGCAGTACCAAACGAATGGAGAAGCGAACCAGAATATCCTCTGAAGTTTATCATTGGAAATCCAACTGATGGAATGAAAACAAGAGGATCTTTAAAGTAAAATGCTAACATCACACTCATATCCCAAATAGACCCAAAGAAAGTTGATGAAGCTTTGAAAGACTCAAGTTGGGTATAGGCTATACAAGAGGAACTTGATCAACTTGACAATAATCAAGTTTGGATATTGGGCCAAACCAGCAAATGCAGTAATCATAAGAACCAAATGGGTATTCAGGAACAAACTGAATGAAGAAGGTAAAGTTATTTGGAACAAAGCAAGGCTAGTCGTTCAGGGATACTCTCAACAGGAAGGAGTTGACTATGATGAAACCTTTGCTTTAGTAGCACGGTTAGAATCAATTCGTATACCTCTAAGAAATATGATTATCCACCGTTAGTCAGTAATATGGGTTGGCTTGGATTACTTAGTGTTGCATGCCTAGGAGGGCATCGCGCTTTGGGATGCGGAGGAGCTATTATCGTCCATCTCCCTAACCTAAAGCGGCACCGGGTTTCGACCGCAGGGAACCGTAACATGGGGGGACGTCTAATCCTTTTTCCGCCGCAAGGCTGGCTAAGGTTTTAAACTATTTCAAATGAATGTTAAAAGTGTATTTTTAAATGGATTCATTGATGAGGAGGTTTATTTAAACAACCTCCTGATTTTAAAAATTCACAGTTTCCTTATCATGTGTTTAAGTTGACTAAGGTTATCTATGGGCTAAAACAAACACCTACAGCTTGTTACGAAAGGCTAAGATCATTTTTGGTTAGTCATGAATTTTCATAGGTAAGATTGATACTACTCTTTTTATCAAAAGACCATCTTCAGGAAATCTCATTATTCATTGATGATATTATATTTGGAAGTGTTAATCCTATTTTATGCAAGGTATTCTCAAATCTCATGCAAAGTGATTTGAAATGAGCACGATGAGAGAATTTACTTTCTTCCTTGGACTTCAAATTCATCAATAAGATGAAGGGATCTTTATGTGTCAGACAAAGTACACAAAGGAGCTAATACAAAAATTTAGAATGAGCAATACCAAGGCAATTGAGACTCTCATGAGTCCAACTACATCTCTTGACAAAGATGAAGAAGGAAAACCAGTATATGAATTAAAATATCGTGGAATGATTGGATCTCTACTTTATTTAACTGCTAGTAGTCCTGGCATATTGTTTAGTGTGTACAGATGTGTCAGGTTCCATGCAGCTCCCAAGGAGTCACATTTAACAACTGTGAAGCAAGTTATTAGATATATTATTGGAACTACATCATATGGATTATGGTATCCACACCTTAATAATTTTGAGTTTGAAGATTTTTCAGACGCGGATCTTGCCGGTGATAAAGATGACATGAAAAGCGCAAATAGAACTTGTCAACTACTTGGAAAATTACTTATTTGCTGGAATAGTAAGAAACAGGGATCAGTTACACTGTCTACAACTGAAGCTTGATACATTGCCATTAGACAATGATGTACTCAACTACTTTGGATGACTCATCAACTAAGAGATTATGATCTTTCGTTTAAGCGTGTTAAAAGTTTCTGTAATAATTCTAGTGCTATTTGTCTTTCAAAAAATTCTATGCATTATTCTAGAGCAAAGTATATAGATATCAAGTATCATTTCATTAGAAACCACGTTTTTAAGGGTGACATTGAATTATCGTTTGTTAACATGGAAAATCAATTAGCTGATATTTTTACTAAGCCTCTTCTAGAGAATAGGTTTCAAACCCTTAGGAATTTACTTGGCATTATTACCTTTTCCAAATAAGGCATTCATTTTGTTTTTTGTACTTCAAAGATTGCGTGTCAAAATAACTTTGGTAGAAAATCTTTTGTACTGTGTTACTACATTATTACTGCCTGCAAAATTTATTATGCGCTTACATTTTTAGCACTTTTTTCCGCCTTTTTAGTTTTGCCGAGATGGAAATTAAATCAATCAGTCACGTCTATTGTCTTTATCTTCTCCGTAAGTCATGTTGATTCCGTGGCGTTGCTTCACTCCTCTCTCTATCTCTATAAGTTAGCCTCTCCTTTGAAGTTCTCTGTATAGATCCTTCACTCATACTCTCTAATGGATAAAGCTTCAAACAATCCCTTTGCTTTCACTCCCAAAAGCACTCGGTCAAATGCAAAACCCCATTCTCAACCATTAGAACCGGTCACTATTGGCTCTGACCACTCTGAGGGTTTCTCGTCTTCTCAAGAAATCCTCTCTGACGATGCTCGAATAGAAAAGGCACTAGGAAAATGACCCATGGAAGAAGGAGGAGAAGGGTTCACTCCAAAGAAGGTGAAGATAGACTTGGACAGTGCACTGGAGTACGAACTGAACTATTGGGATTCTCCCAACAGAGATAAGTTTGTCTCCTTCAAAGGTAAGTCAATTGCTCATGGGCGGATCATCAATTTCGAAGAGATGGAAGCCC
This sequence comes from Nicotiana otophora, assembly GCA_000715115.1. NCBI lineage: Eukaryota > Viridiplantae > Streptophyta > Magnoliopsida > Solanales > Solanaceae > Nicotiana > Nicotiana otophora. The sequence continues at coordinate 82,322 of AWOL01S0042193.1, read as the reverse complement.
TAAATTGTAAGGTAAAAGATTTCTTCACTTTTCAAGGTTGGGAAAACTTCATTACCCTAACCCCTCCATAGGTCTATAAAGGTTTGGTTCACATGTTCTATGAAAATCGTCGTTCTTAGAAATCTGATAAAATTGAGTCAATCATGTTAGGTCAGCGTATTATTCTAGACCATTCTACTTTTTATTTCCTGTTTAAGTGTAAAAGTACTGGTTATTCTGTTCTATTTAAAAACTCATGGCCTGATGATTTTGAAGTGTCGTTTGAACAAGCCAAACAATGTCTTGCTGATTCCCTGTCTGATCCCCTGCCAAACTAATTAGCACCCAGTGACATCAATTTTGAAACCAGTATTCTTGTCCACATTGTTGCCACCACCATATTCCCAGAACTGGTTCCTACACCACTCTATCTCAAAGGGACACATTTTTGGTCTACTGTCTTCTAACCAAGCTTAAGGTGAAACTGTCCTCCTGGGTAATAAATTTCATGATTGAATGTAATGAAGATCTCTCAAGCCTACCCTACGAGATGGTAATTACTAACCTCCTTGAGGTCTTCAATATCCATATCTCAAACTATCCCTATGTATATATTTCCAAGTGCTATAACAATAGGGCGTTGTTAGTATGGGATATGTTATTGTGGATGGTACTTGGATAAAGAAGCAGGAAGTTGAAGCCAAAGTGATCCCCTTCTGTTCCAAGGTAATGGTTGATACCTCTCAGACTGCCATCAACAATCCAGAGTTTCTTGAAAAGATAGCTGCACTTGATGACATGCTGACTGCCGTCAAGGAACTACTACTGGCTACCCAGACCTCAGTTGGAGATATCTATGTAGTTGCAAAGGAAACATGATCTGACGTGTCCAAGTTAAGAGTCATGGTGTTAAAAATTGCATAAAGCTGTGAAAGCATTCAAGGAAATGCATGATCGTGTGGATGTGTCTCAGTCACAATGAACGCTAGTTTTGATCACCTCAAAAAAGCTATCTGCAACACCCTTACCTATTTCCTCCGTCGTTAATCTGTGTTAGTTGTTTAGACTATTTCTTTTGGTCTCTCTGGATAATTTTCTTTTGCATGTTTTTTTGGATACTCTGTGGATGACAATAATTAAGGATAGTGTCTGCTAATCTTATCGGCTAGTCGTTAACCCTGCTTAGCCCTCTTTTTGATTGATTCCAAAAGGAGGAGAAGTAGAATATACTAACTTTGCAAGATGCAGGATGTAGTCGACTGATTGAGCAAAAGGAAAATAGAATATTAACTTGCAGGATGTGGCTCAATCAACTGATTTAAGTCAACTGCTGGACATCTGAGTGAGGGGGAGCATCTAAATGAGGGGGAGTCGACTCCAAGTACTCAGCGCACCTCACAACAAGTTGAAGGGGAGCCGACTAGAGCAAGAGTCTATAAACAGGGAGGTTAAATAAATTAAGCTTTTTTGTCATCATCAAAAAGGGGGAGATTGTTAGACAAAGATTTTAATGATAGACAATAACTTAATTCTACTTGCAGGACACCAATTCCAAAGAAGGATGTTGTAACACCCCGGAAAATTTTGAAGTATTTCAGTGTAAAGCCTCGTAAATTTCGCAAGTGAATTCAAGGTTTCGTGGTGCTGGTGTAGGCTTACGTGTTTGAGGATGGTATAAAATCTCGTTCGTACTTTTTGGGTTGAACAATGCACCGGAAAGTAAAGGAACATTTTTGATGGAAAAGCGCGTTTATGTGGTATATTATGCGACTGCATAATCACTCTGCGGGCCGCATAATGGCCATAAAAGTGAGCAGGAGAAGGGCCAGTCTGGGGGTAATTATGAAGTCGGCTATGCGACCGTATAACTGTTATGCGGTGCATTATGCAATCACATAACGGTTATGCGGACCGTATAGTGACCGCATACACAGACAGATTTTTGATCGTTTTGGTCTGTAATTATGCGACCAATATGCGGTCGCATATGCGACCGCAAAACCTGTTCTGGAGCTCCATTTTTGGGTTTTTAAAACCTGACCTACTTCGTTAAATACACACTTTGGGTCATTTTTGAGCAAAACTCTGATGTTTTAGAGAGAAGGAAGAGTGTTTTAGAGAGGGAAGAAAACCCTAGGCTAATTATTCATCAAGTCTTGTTCAAATCTTGGAAGATTAACAAGGAAAACCCACAAGTTCTTCATGTAAGAGGTAAGGTTCCATACCCTTATTTTCAATTTCGCATTTGGGTATAAGATGGTTGATTAGGAGTATGAATCATGGGTATGAGATTATTATTTATACATACATGTACCAATAAGAATTATGGGAAGATTGTTGAGCTGAAATAAGTAAGGATTGGGTTGTGGAGTGAAGGAAATCTTGTAGAAGAACCTTGTGATTAAATTTGCACACCTAGTGTCTAATAAAATGCTCAAATGAGCTGAGATCATGAATATCTTCCTAATTGTGGTTCAATTTTGTTATATCTCAAAATAGATCGGGATTGCTAAGAATTCCGGACCATTCTAGAGTTAAGGAAGCTCGATTGAGGTATGTTGGCTAAACTTTCTCTCTTGGAATTAAATTCCATAATGTTTCAGTAAGTTTCAAATTATGGGTTGCGTATTAAAAGGTTATGCCTTTGAGTCGTGTTTCAATGAAAGATTGTATGCTAAATTGTGTAAGAAAATCTCAATATTCTTATGACTCTTAATTGCTCATATGTGTACCTAAAGTCTTGATTTGGAAATGTCTTATTGTTGATAATCTATAAAGATGGTTGGAAGTCAAATAAGTTAATTGGGGATATAGAGTGTGGACAAAATGCCAAGAATTTAAGTTATGATTGTGTCTAGTAGTGGAAATGATTTAAGAAGATGTGATAAAGAATATGAAATGAGCCTCAACTCAATTGTGTTATAAGTGATTTGGAAAATAGAATTTGCCTAAGAGTACATCTCCTCTTTATTCATGGATAAGTTTGGGTAGAAGGAAGTTTAATAGGCTTGATCAGCCGGGTTCTCTCGGTTAAGCGTCGGTCGCGCTCCCTGTGTTTGGGGCATGACAAACTTGGTATCAGAGCCTAAGGTTTTAAAGTGTCCTAGGATGTCTCGGAGCTGTGTCTAGTAGAGTCCTTCTTATTGGTGTGTTGTCGAACACATCTATAATGAGGAGGCTACTTGGACATTTAGGAATTTTACACTTCTTTGATACTCTAGATCGTGCGATAGAGCTTATGATAGGAAGCTAATTTCCTCGTTATATCTCATGATTATTTTCAGATGAGTAATCCACGAGTTCAAAACAATGAGGAGGGAATGACCGCTCCATTGAATCTGGGGGAGATTACACAAGAGTTCGTTGGGAGAATGCGTTGAGCCGTGGAGGGGTTAGAAGAACTTGTTGCTATGGGAAGTGTCCTTATTCCTACCACTCTCACCGCACCACCGGATCGTATGGTAAGAGAATCTAAGAAATGAAAGAGGGTTTTTGGTGCTGATGAACCAAATTGTGTGATTTGCAAGAAGCGACACTTGGGAACATGTTGGATGACTCTTTAAATATGTTATGTCCATGGAAAGAGGGGGCACAAGAAGAACAAATGCCCTAGGTTGGGTTCACCCATCCAGTTATGTCCGTCATGCGGGATGGAACATTTGGCATCGTGTTGTGAGTATGCTCAGCAACGCGTTAGAGGTGGTATCTTTGGGCAATTCCAAAGGCCCACACAACAATCCGGTACTGGAATTGTTAATCTCGCATTGGAAGCTTGGAGGAAGGATAAGGGGTATGCTTATGATGTATGCAAAAAGGGTAAATATCAGGTCAGTGAGACGAGTCAGTTCAGCGGACCTCATCCCCGTTATATGAAGTGTGGGAGATACCATCCGGGAGTGTGTCACTATGGTACAAAGGTATGCTACAAGTGTGGTATGACGGTCCACTTTCAAAGAGATTGTTATTTGTCTCGCTAGAGCATGGGCAAGGGTATGGCACAGCCAACCAGTTCTGTAGCTTCTACATCCACAACACCGCCCCACAACTAGAAGCACTATAATGCCTACAGGGCATGGAACAACTAGGGGTGGTATTCATAGCTCGGGAGGGCCCAACAGGTTTTATGCTATGAGGAGACGGCAAAAGTTTGAGGCTTCTCCAGATGTGGTTATAGGTATATTGACTGTCCGGTCTCATGATGCGTATGCTCTTATTGATCCCGGTTCCACTTTGTCATATGTCACTTCTTATGTTACTATGGAAGTTGGATAGAAACGAAACAACTTTATGAGTCGTTCTCTGTATCTACTCTTAGAATGAGACACAGTACTCGTGAAGCCTCTTTATCACAATTCCTTATATTTACAACCTCTTGAGAAGTTGAGTTCTATAACGGGTTCCTTTAATTGCATTATAACCCTAGGTTAATACTTCCCACTGCTTCCCTAAATTCTCAATAAGGGATATTACCTGATGAATTTCATACAGAACCTTTTGATTCAAATGGATAACATCTGCTCATTTGTGCCTATAGATGCATCACCACAATATTTACCTATGTGGTATCATATCCAATGGAAAGCAGCCTAGTGTTGAGATCCTTCTTAAGTCACTGTTTTCCTCTCCGATATATGTGACTTCTATGGTTGGAACAATTATTCTACTCCTTTATGAATAGTATCATGAATCCTTTTCATTGTCTAGTAACATGAGAGTATATCTTAGTATCTATCATGTGCGTACATGTCAATCGAAAAGGGCCACTTATCCACATAAAGCTTCTGAGCAACTTGAGATTTATAACAAATTCGTCACAGGGAAGTATTGTTGTTTACTCATCTGAGTATGACTTTCATGTCCACCTAGATCATGCCTCAGTGAGTAACTCACCTTGTTCCTAGTATTGTGGTTGCCCGCAAATTGGCCTGATATGGCAACTTGAGAGTTGTTATGGCAAAAACATGTCTAGCTTACGGCAAAGTGTTCATTCTATCTAACTAATACATTATTTCATCCCAACATTAAGATGTGCTAGCTACATGATTCCACTTGTGTGAGATTGAAAGTTAAGCAGCCTTATGATGAGCATATTGAATTGGAAGACAAACTTGTCGTATCTCTTGTCCTCTCACATAGGATCAAATATTGGCAAAGGTTAAGCTGTGGGAATGATAATAATCTCACAAGTGTTCAACTTCTTTTCATTCTCATAAGCTTGTGGCATAGATTCCTTGTGCTAGTTACTGTTAAGAGTGTAATGCAACTTTGTGTATCTTGAAACCCATATCATATTCAGGGTGCTAGAATATTCTCATTTCGAGTTAAACTGATTTTTCCCTACATACCAAAAGGCGACTGGTATCACATAAGTGTTAGCTCTCTTTGAGGCTTACTATTGCCAAATAAGGCATGAATGAAATGAAAAACAATTGTTGATGTCCTTTTCATGACTCATTTCTTTTAAATCTCAGAATCAAAAACATTTTCCCTACGTTATCAATGCCTACTAGGCAACTCTATGACTCGTTTGTTGAACCAATGATGTCACCACAACGAATCAACATGTTAGCGCTATTGGTAGTGACCTTCATGTCTCTTAGGATATAACCTCCTGAAATGCCGTGCTCAGTACGTTGATGGATTCTTGAATAATTCCAACGAAATCTCGAACCTCGTTATTCCTGTTTGTTGCAAATCTATAGAGTATTGTAGGTTCAGGTATGTCAAACAAGAAGCATCATCCCGTGATCCAATATATGGGATATGAAATTTTATGGTCATAGTCAAGCTAGCACATCTTAGAGTAATTGTTGGAGGTCGCCAAAAGTTTAGTTTGGGTATTCAGCTTAGTGATTTAGAGTTGAAGAAAGTGAAAGAGTTATTCTCAATATTTTATGCATGAGGATGCTATGTGAATTGTTAATAAAGGTAAAGTATGTGAAGTTACATTAGGCCTTATAAAATTTTGAAAGGAAACATGCTAAACTATGAGTATGATGTTTCCCTATTATTATTCTCCGTGTACCCGGTGTTTCATATGTCTATGTATAATAAGGTGAAGATAAGGGATAATGGGATTGTGAGGAGAAACTACTTGCTATCCTTGTTAGAAAAGTCCGGGAGTTGAGATTGTCTCCGTTAATGTGTTATGGCGAAGTCTATAAGTCGAGGAGACCACATAGAGGGGCAAAAGTGTTAAGGAAATAAAATGTTCCCCCTTGAGCGAATAGTTAAATGATTGTGATTTGAAAGGTACTATTAATAGTATAATGCCTGTAATGATGAGATTAGTGACATCGTTATGCATGGTGATATTTTGTCAGGTTGTGGATGTATTGTTAGGAATTCTTTTGGTGTTACTCTGGCAGGTGTATAGGCCCAGTTACAAGGGAAACTCTGGCGAAAGTTTTGGAAATTTAGGGAGTTAGCAAAATTTTGAAACTACTAGTGTGTGTGAACCAACAGTTGAGCCACATTGAATGCTAATGACAGATTTTGACCCTCATTCGAGGACGAATGATCCAAAGAAGGACGTTGTAACACCCCGGGAAATTTTGAAGTATTTTAGTGTAAAGCCCCATAAATTTCGCAAGTGAATTCACGGTTTCGTGGTGCCAGAGTAGGCTTACGTGTTTGAGGATGGTATAAAATCTCGTTCGGACTTTTTGGGTTGAACAATGCACCGGAAAGTAAAGGAAGGTTTTTGATGGAAAAGCGCGTTTATGCGGTCTATTATGCGACCTCATAATCACTCTGCGGGCCGCATAATGGCCGCATAAGTGAGCAGGAGAAGGGCCAGTCTGGGGGCGATTATGCAGTCGACTATGCGATCGCATAACTGTTATGTGGTGCATTATGCAAGCACATAACGGTTATGCGGACCGCATAGTGACCGCGTACACGGACAGATTTTTGATCGTTTTGGTATGTAATTATGCGATCGATATGCGTACGCATATGCGATCGCAGAACCTGTTCCGGAGCTCCATTTTTGGGTTTTTAAAACCCGACCCTACTTCATTAAATACACACTTTGGGTCATTGTTGAGTAAAACTCTGATGTTTTACAGAGAAGGAAGAGTGTTTTAGAGAGAGAAGAAAACCCTAGGCTAATTATTCATCAAGTCTTGCTCAAATCTTGGAAGATTAACAAGGAAAACCTACAAGTTCTTCATGTAAGAGGTAAGGTTCCATACCCTAATTTTCAATTTCGAATTTGGGTAGAAGATGGTTGATTAGGAGTATGAATCATGAGTATGAGATTATTATTTATACATGCATGCACCAATAAGAATTGTGGGAAGATTGTTGAGCTGAAATAAGTAAGGATTGTGTTGTGGAGTGAAGGAAATCTTGTAGAAGAACCTTGTGATTAATTTTGCACACCTAGTGTCTGATAAAATACTCAAATGAACTGAGACCATGAATATCTTCCTAATTATGGTTCAATTTTGTTATGTCTCAAAATAGATCGTGATTGCTAAGAATTCCGGACCATTCTAGAGTTAAGGAAGCTCTATTAAGGTATGTTGGCTAAACTTTCTCTCTAGGAATTGAATTCCATAATGTTTTAGTAAGTTTCAAAGTATGGGTTGCGTATTAAAAGGTTATGGCTTTGAGTCGTGTTTCAATGTAAGATAGTATTCTAAATTATGTGAGAAAATCTCAATATTCTTAAGACTCTTAATTGCTCATATGTGTACCTAAAGTCTTGATTTAAAAATGTCTTATTGTTGATAATCTATAAAGATGGTTGAAAGTGAAATAAGTTAATTGGGAATATAGAGTGTGGCCAACGTACAAAGAATTTAAGTTATGATTGTATCTAGTAGTACAAATAATTTAAGAAGATGCGATAAAGAATATGAAATGAGCCTCGACTCAATTGTGTTAAAAGTGATTTGGAAAATAGAATTTGCCTAAGAGTTTTTTGTATTGAATTCATGCCCATTAGTGGCTGCTTTAACTAATACTTTGATTTATAAATATATCAGTGTGGTTCGAGTTCTATATGCTCATGTGTTGAAATTGTACATTGTTATTTCTGGGGAAGAATATTGCAAAAGCAAATGATGTATTGACTGTTTATGATTTTTCATGTGTGTTTCTATTGTTGGTTGGTATGCCTCATTCTTTGGGAAGAAATCATTTGTGTTTGAAGTTTCCATTTCAAATGGATTTGAAGTATATGATTTCTAAAATATCATATATGTTGATACTTGATGGTGATATTTGAAATTGAAAGAGGTGAAAGTGTGGAATATGAAATACGGCCATCGTGCCAGGAATAAGGAATCTTGTGAATGGCCTAATGAGCCAAGAAAATATTGTCGTTGTGAATGACTGGAAATACTGATGAGAATTTATACAATGTGAAAGATGTCGAGGTGAGTACAATTGTATTTATGATATTTCTGTTTGCAAATCAAATCAAAAATATTTTTGGGAGCATCATTAGCAATACCGAGGAAGGATGGGTCATAAGGCCCACACCTGAAACTACATGTGCCGGTGTAGGGTAGATTGGGTTTGTTCCCTTTATTTGGGATGAAATTGGAACCTTTGGAAATTGTGATATTATTCCCCTTTAATTGGGATGAAACTGGAACCTTTGTGGATTGAAAAAGTCAACCCATATGGCATATGTGGGAAGGCGGCCTAGCTGATCGGGTGGAGATCAGACGCCATATTGCGCATAAGGTGGTACTACTCTTGGTAATAACTTTCTTTCATATCACATGTCAAACCACATTGTTCGTGGGGAGATGGCCTAGCCGATCAAGCGTGATCGGACTCCGTGCTAACAAAGACGGTGGTATATCGGTGCTAATGATCTCCCAACTAAAATTATATATGAAGTTCGTATTTTGAAAATTATTATGTTTTAAGTGGACGTTTGGATATTATTGATTGTGACTTGCTGTTTCTATGTGTTGCCTTTTCTTATATGGCCATTCTATTTTGGAAGAAGATTTTTAGCTATACATACTAGTGCTATTCGACAGTACTAACGCCCCTTTTGCCGGGGGCACTGCATCTTTAATAGATGCAGGTGGTTCTTCAGTAGGCGATATTGATCAGTGATAGCAGTTCACTCTTTTCAGCTGATTTGGTGAGCCCCATTTCATTTCGGGGTTATGTATATTTTGTTTCTCATGTACTGTGTTTTGAGGTATAGCCGGGGCCTTGTTGCCAGCATTTTCATATTACTCTTCTGTTGTACTTAGAGGCTCCGTAGACAGGCTGTGGGTTATGGTCGATGTTGGGAATTGAGCTAGAAATGTTACTTGGATTTTATGGTTTTCATTAATTCTATAAACTCGTAATGTTTTGGAAATTATGAATGAAGCTGCTAATGGGAATGAAAAGGAAGTTGTTAATAAAATCTTTTCAGTGATTCATTAATGGAGTACATCTCCTCTTTATTCATGGATGAGTTTGGGTAGAAGGAAGTCTTATAGGCTTGCTCGGCCGGGATCACTTGGTTGAGCGCCGGTCGCGCTCCCTGAGTTTGGGGGGTGACAGACGTCACAAGAATTGGAAAGATTCTAGTAGAACATTGGAAAGAAATAATCAAGGAGTGAAACGTGCAAGTCAAGATCCAAAGGCAAGAATCAAAGAGTTAAATTGTTGTGACTGTGTGTTTTATGGAAAACGGAAACTCGATTCAACTATTCATGGAAGGCTTCAATCAATCGGCATAGAAGATCAATCAATCTACATAAGAGATCTACATAGAATATTCATCTCAATGGCTTGCAAGGAAAACTAAATCAAGGAATCAACGAAAGGAAAGTCCATTCTATTCTTGGAAGAAAATCATCATGATTGATTCTGAGAATCAACTCCCTTGGTTTGCCTTTCAATCATTACACTATCACACCATAAAGAGTGTAGACTAACTTGTTATATATTCTCCAGATGATGCCAAGGAAGGATATACTTTGATTAAACCAATTTCAATATCTTTTTTTTACTTCAAACAAGCACTGTAGTTTGCTATAGATTTCTTGTGTAACTAGAAAGAGAAGAAAGAGAGAAAAGAACACCGGTGAGGCATTTTATCGAGCATAGAGGGAAGAACAAAGTGACAAAGATGTTGGTGTATAACAACATCAATCCATCTGTACTAAGCCACTTCATACTTGAAAGAGAACACCCTTGCAATCCAAGGGGACTGGACGTAGGATTTATTCTGAATCCAAACCAGTATAAGAATGTTTGGTGTCATTTACTTTCTGCAACTTATTTTTCATACTCAATTTTCAAAAACCGAGTCGACTAGAACGAAAGTTAGTCGACTATCTCAAAAAAGAAAAGAAAAATTACAATTCACCCCCTAGCACTTTCAGAATCCATCTCTATTGGCGGTGCTCAGCCACCATCACTTGCTCACCAAGTTGCGATGGAGTAGTTACTTGATCGGGTCCTCCTATTGGTAAAAACCTTGTAAGAGTTATTGAGATGTGGTAACTTTGCTCACTCTCACAACGTTCTTTGTGGGTTGTAGACTATGAGTTTTTGGCTGGTCTAATTAGAATTGTGAATTGTATTGGCTGAAGAGTCCAATTGATAGCCTTGTCCTTGATCCACATAGGGTGAAATCCAATTGCATATTTAGCTATTTTGGAGCTCAAAATAAAATTTGTTGTTGACAGTATCCAATAGGTTTTCCTTAGAGAAATCATTCCAAAGAAATTCAACAGTTTTACTCCTTGCTGTTGCGCGCCCTTCTTTTTATCAACTTTTGCAACTTGTATGTAGAGGCAAGCACTAGAAGAGATACAGACATGGTAAAACATAAATTACAGAAAACAATGTATTTTCATCTACAAAGTTCTAGCCAAGAATGGCTGTGGCTCTACTAAGGATCTATAGTCATGACGCAACTGCATTTTCATCTAGACATACAAAAATCACTAGACATTCTAAAATTGTTTTTTCCATCTTGAACAAGCACGCGTCTCATCCTATGGCAGATCATCGCCAAGACGCCAATTTACTCATCTTCAATCCTCTTAATTTTCAAGACAGTATCACTTATTCCATGAGTTTGTTTTGCACTCGGGAGAAATAATTTTAATTTCAAGGCTCTAGCCTTTTGTTATGTGGTTTTTCCGTGACCTGAATATGACTTCTATCTAATCGAGGAATGTCTTTCTAGATACTCTTCCTGTAATATAGCATACATACTTATCGCACGGCACTGAATATTCAAGCTTGAATGATGATTCAGGTGTCTAATGTTGCATAAATAGACATTTTAAAGAATTCATTAAACAAATGTGGCACTTTTCTTGAAAAACTACTATGTGGTATAATCATTGTAACCACAACAAATACTATTCACGGTAATAAAATCGGAATAATAACGTAGTACCGAGATATGGTAATCAACAAGAATAAAAGAGTAATAACGACACCAAGATTGTTATGTGAAAAACTCTTCTGAATAAAGGAAAAACCACGACCCCGAGAGGAGCAACTGATATCACTATAGCAAGAAATTTGACACTTTGTAGGTCCGAGTAAAATATTCCAAAGACCACTACAACAATCAAAATAAATGTCCCTTTTTTGATATTCCCACCTCACTACAATATCGCTCACACACTCTATTTTCCTCACACACTATTTTCTTATACCTTGTCTGTGATACCTCACTCTTCTTTCTCTCTTTCTGATGATGTGCATAAACAAGTGAAAGAGGTCCTCCTTTTATAGGAGAAAAAGAGTTGTAGGCTCCAAGTATGCACAAGAGCATTTTTAATCTCCTCCACTTATTTCCAAACTTTGGCTCCAAGTATGATCTTTCACCAAAGTCTCTCTTTCATAGTATAGGAAATATATGCATAAGTATATTCCAACTATTTCCAATCAATGGGATGGACCGCACAATCTCTCCCTCCAAAACCATTCATCAGAAGGAGGTAGCACCAGGTTCTAGTTTGAGTTCATGCCGACAAGTTCTTTGCACACCTCGAACTTGTCTTTTGGTACTACCTTGGTTAGCATATCTGAAGGATTCTCACTTGTATGGATCTTCTTGACCTGCATAAATTCATCCCCTATCTTTTCTTGAATCCAGTGATATCTAATGTCGATATTGTATAGAGTAAAATATATTATGCCAAGTAGTTATATAATAGAGTGACACGTGGAGCCGAAAGCAGAGGATAGTTAAAACCGAAGACAACTATTCCATTTGTCACCGAAAATAATGACGCTCATAAAGATACAATAAATACATGCCACCCGGTATCATTTAATGGAGAATATTTTGCAACATTTAGTACCCTGCCCATTACAAAGAATGTGTCATTTATGCTCACCGTTACACATTCTTCAATGGCCCTCAAAATTGACATTAAAGAAAGGCATGATCCTAGGATCTTGTTCCCTAGGTACATCTATAAATAGTGAGCTCTATTACCATTGTAAAACACACAATTGTTTTGTCAAACTTATGCTATAATGAATTCAAAGCTTTATACAATTTTATCTTCTTACTCCTTGATTTCATTACTATTGTGCCCAGAAGCCCTGCTCCTCGAATTATTGTTTCTGCTATTTTGTCTTCATTTCAAGGCTAAGTATTGCGTATTTCTTCAGTTATTTTATTATTTCAAGATTGAATTAATTCACTTGTCTAGAAACCATCTATAAATTCAACGGTACCATTTTACGGGTAAACAGTTTGGCGCTCAGCGTGGGGCCTAAACAATCGTGTAATTAAGTTGGTCGTTGCTTCTTTTACTAACGTGTTTTGTTTACTTGTCTTAGCAAAAGATCACACAAAATGGAAGATAATGGTGTTAAAAACACACACAATCATGACCCTTAAGGAGACCAGCCTCATCACGAGGATTCAGTCAGTAACACCCGCAATGAGGGGAACGATGCTACACCGATCCACGACAGGCGGTACTCGGGACATGTTCGGGAGGCGACTCCCGATGATGCTTAAGAGGAGCATGTTGTTGAAGCGGTAAGGGTCCTACAAAAGTAACAAGAAGTCATTCTAGACCATCTCACGTGGCAGGATAAGGTTATGACGGAGTTGAAGCAGGCGTTGTCGGGGGCTTCCTATAATGTGAATAGACGAGGTCCAGTTCCTCCCGGTGCTCCCGCAAATCAAACAACACAGAGGGTCAACAACAATACCCCGATGGGTGAGGTTAGCTCCGATGGGGCTGGGGGGAGCGGATCTGGCCCCAATGACGAGAACGATCCCTCCAAGAGCGAACTCGTACGGTTTGTGAGGGAAGTGAACACCCGTATGCACCAAATCCTGGGTGCACCACCGGTGCTGAAATGGCCGGACTCAAAGAAGTATACTCAGTTGCCGTTCAAACCAAGCGCGACACCAGAATTAATCCTGAAGCGGTTTAAAATGCCCGACGAGCCAAGGTATGATGGAAATTCAGACCCTCAGGAGCATATTAACACCAATACAACGGCGGTGAAGGGGAACGATTTAGCTCCAAACAAGATTGAATCTGTTTTTCTGAAGAAATTCGGAGAGACTCTCACGAGGGGAGCCTTGACGTGGTATTCACTGTTACCCGAGTATTCGATAGATTCCTTTGAGATGCTAGTAGACTTTGTTTATTAAGGCCCATGCTGGGGCCAGAAAGGTGTAGGTCCGAAAGGCTGACATATTCAGAATTGCATAAGGAGAGTCTGAGTTGCTACGGGAATTTGTCACCCTGTTCAAAAAGGAGAGGATGTTGCTCCCGGCTGTTCCAGATAAATGGGTGACTGAAGCATTCACCAAGGGTCTGAATCCAAGAAGATCTGATGCTTCCCAGAAATTGAAGGAAAGCTTGCTTGTGTTCCAAGTGACAACTTGGGCAGATGTCCACAACCGGTACGAGTCTAAGATAAGGATTGAAGATGATCAGATTAGCTTCCCGTCATTGGAAAACGAATGAGAGAAGAAATAAGAAAAATCAAAAGACGATTTATACACAGATAGACAGTCTTCGAGGGGCCGGTTTTTGCCCTACGAATGGGCCAAAGGACGCGGCATAGGGTTCCGGTCGGCAGACAGGTTCGTTACCAACAGAAGAACTGATCGCCTTCGGAACAACAGATCATTGCAGGACAAAGAAGCGTCAGGTGCACTAGATCATTCCTACTCTAGGCTATCAGAATAAAACATCAACGTCAGAGTAGTAGAGTTGGTATCAGCTATGAGGAACATTAAAGAAGCACGATTCCAAAAGACGATGAGGTCCGATCCCAACCAAAGGGATACCAATTTGTGGTGTGAATACCATGGGACGAATGGCCACCGGACTAGGGATTGCCGACATCTACGAGAAGAGGTGGAACCAATGCTGAAAAGTGGTCAACTCAGGGAATTCTTAAGTGACCGGGCCAAGAATATCTACGGTCGCAACCGTGATAACGCGGAGCCCTCACAAGTAGGAGAAGATCCCCCATCCCAGACGATCAACATGATCTTAGGGGGGAGCGAGATCAACGGTGTCACCTTCTCGGCACCAAAAAAGACAACGGTATCAATAACGCATAGCAAGATATTTCGGGAACGGACTATTGCTACCGCACAATGACGTACTGGTAATTTCTTTAAATGTACTAGATTTTAAAATCAAACTTGTCCTCGTGGATCCAGGAAGTTCAGCCAATATAATATAATGGAGGGTAATCGAGCAAGACAAACTTAGCAGAAGAATCTTTTCGGACACAAAACTCCTCGCTGGATTTAACATCGCAAGCGTGACAACCCGAGGAGAGATCTTGTTGCCCACGAACGTTGAAAGGGTGATGAAGATGACTCTTTTTGAAGTGGTGGACGGTGATATGGGTTATATTATTATTCTGGGAAGACCTTGGTTGCACGAGATGAGATCCATACCATCAACGTATCATCAGTTGCTGAAATTCCCAACACCTGAAGGAATCAAATAGATAAGAGGCGGCCAACCGACGACAAGGGAGATGAATGCGATTTCTATCTCCAGTAGCAATGGGAAGAAGCATGCGGCATAACAATTAAAGGAAACGGCGCATGCTCCCGATTCGAGTGAAGTTAGCCCAGGGGAGAAAAGTCAAAATCTTACCAAGTCCCGAGATATTTCCAGGTACCAGAAGAGTCGGATGCAACAAAATCCACAGTGGAAGATCTTGAGCAAGTTTTATTGTTTGGAAAGTTCTTAGAGAGGAAATTCCACATGGGGACAGGGTTGCACCGTAAACTTAGGTCTGGCTTTATAAAATTTCTTAAATATAATGTCGATTATTTTGCGTGGTCGCATGCGGATATGACAGGTATCCCAAAGGAGGTGTCTTTGAACGCAGGTGATCATCTTAAGTATTTACAAGAAACATTCGCCATCCTAAGGAAGCATAACATGAAACTTAACCCTGAGAAACGCGTGTTTGGGGCCATCTCCGGCAAGTTCCTAGGATTTCTGGTATCACAAAGGGGGATTGAGGTAAACCCCGATAAGATCAAAGGCATCGAAGACATCCCAGACCAGCTATCAAGCATGAAAGAAGTTCAAAGGTTCATAAGACGATTGGCCACTTTGAGCAGGTTTATTTCCCGATCATCAGAGAAATGCCACCATTTCATCGCGCTGCTAAAAATGAAAAACAACCTCGAATGGACCCCAGAATGCCAGCATGCTTTGAGAGATTTGAAAAGGTACTTGTCAAGCCCTCTGTTACTATCAAAATCGAAGGAAGGTGAAACACTGTTAGTTTAGCTCACAGTCTCGGTGGTAGCGCTAAGCGCCGTTTTAGTCCGTGAGGAGGAAGGTACGCAATCTACCATTTATTACATTAGTAGAATTTTAACGGGAGCAGAAACTCGCTACTTGCATTTTGAGAAGCTAGCCTTAGCTCTCGAAGTCGCCGCTCGGAGACTGAAGCCTTATTTCTAATGTCACCCGATAGCTGTGGTGACCACCTTTCCCCAGCGGAACATCCTCCAAAAACCCGAACTCTCTGGTAGATTGGCCAAATGGGCCGTCAAAATGAGTTAATTCGACATAGAGTATAAACCGAGGATTGCGATTAAGTCACAAGTTTTGGCCGACTTTGTGGGTGATTGCAGTCCGGGAATGATGCCTCTAGCAACCAAAGAAGCAGTGATGGTGTTTGAATCGAGATCGGGAGATTGGACCTTATTTATGGATAGAGCTTCCAACGTAAAGAGGTCCGAGCTTGGCATAGTATTAACCACGCCTTCGGGAGAAACCCTAAGGCAGGCCATAAGAACTGTCCCTTTAAATAACAATGAAGTAGAGTATGAAGCTTTGATTGTAGGACTCGAACTGGCCCGGGGACTAGATTCCGAGGTCACAGAAATCAAATGCGACTTCCAGTTGGTGGTAAATCAGGTCTACGGGATCTTCGAAACCAAAGAGGAGCGCATGCTGATGGTAAGCTATAATCTCGTGTTTTAGTCGCTTATAACACTTTAATTTACTGTACTTTAATTGAGTTTGAGCTTTAATCGCTGGTGTTTTGCTCTAATTGTGTGTTTTATGCCTTGTAGGAGTGATTGCGAGCTATGTAGATGTTATGGAATGAATTCGAGTGATCTGAAGCTTTGAAGTCTGAGTAAAAGCCCAAGGGAATAAGTTGGGATCGCGATCGGGAGTCGAGAACCATGTCGGGATAGCTAAAAAGCAAGAAAAATCCGTACTCAGAGAAAATCTCACAGGCTGCCCAAATTACCTGAAGCCTGTCAGAACAAGCTCTCTGAAGTTTCCCACAACCGCCCCGCGTGGCGCGTCGCCCCATGCGGTGTGCATGTGCAATGTTTACAAAGTTATTATCCCAGTTCACGCAGAAAAAGGTGTTTTCGTCTGGGCCCGATCTTACTTAGTATAAATACATATAAAAATGTTATTTTATGAACTTTTGACACATCTAAGACCTAAAGAGGCTAAGGAGGAGGTGGAGAAGCTGAAGCACAAGGGATTCATCATTCAATCCTCACTCAAGACAAGAGTTTGGATCGTTTTATGCTTTTCTTTATATTTGTTATGAATTACTCCATATATATGGAGTAGTTCTCTTTAGGGATTGATGGATTTGGTGTATTAATAATTGTTTATTGATATTATCTCTAGTTTTTATTCATTGAATCATTTTGGGTGTTTTAATTGTTGCATCTATATTTACATGTTCATGTAATCGAGAGAGGCATAACTTGTGATATCTTTGCATTATCTTATGGGTTGAGTTCATTAATTCTTCTTAGTAATCCAAAGAGGCTAGTTGAATCATTGATTAAACCTTGTTAGGAGGATAATCAGAGTAGGTTCTCCTAAAGACCAATCCACTACGAATTCTTACAATTCTTCAGTGAGCTTAAGTTAGTTCATATTGTGAGGTTGTGACTTAATCGAAAGAGGAGTTTCTACTAAACGTTTGAACTAATAATTGAGTGAATTAGAGAGACTCACTTGAACATTAGAAGTGAATTAACTAGAGTTAAATCCCAGACATTTATCTTGCAACTATCCAATCAACCCCTATTTTACCCTATTGATATCTCCCCTGCTTACTTTTGTTCGATTGTCATTAGTAAATTAGCTCTAGATTCTTAGTTAATTTTAGTTTTAATTCACATAATTCTCAATTGTTGATCATCTTGGATAGCATTTTGGCTACAAACTACAATAATACTGTTTAACTCTAATATTTGTGGATACGATATTATATTATACTATTTTCAACTGGCGAGCGTAATTTTATGTTGTGTTTTAAGCTCATCACATGCAAAACTATGTAATGAATGTCCAGGCTCTACTAGCTCGATTTCGGGGGTGCGTTATCTAACCTCGGTTCATAAACGGAAATGAAGGGATCAAATTCCAGGATGGTAGTACAACTCATGCATTCGGTTCTGGACGCAGATAACTGCTATGAGGTAAATACGACTAATCTAGTATGAGACTAGAGGAATGAGATCATCTATTATCTCGAGCACGGAAAGTTTCCCGAAGACTCCAAAGCGTCCCGAGCGCTGCGCGCTAAAGCAACATGATATAGCTTCAAAAGAGGTCAACTGTACATGAAATCTTTCCAAGGCCTGTTGGCCCGATGCTTAGGAGCGTCCGAAGCTAATTATGTTTTGCGAGAAGTCCACGAAGGGATATGTAGAAATCATTCGGGCACAGATTCCTTAATGCTGAAACTAGTAAGGGCAGGGTATTATTGGCCCTGAATGGAATAAGATGCCAAAGATTTTGTGCAAAACTGTGATAAGTGCCAACGCTACGCACCATTAGTACATCAACCAGCATAACCATTACATTCAGTTCTATCTCTGTGGCCGTTCATGAAGTGGGGAATGGATATCGTCGAACCACTGCCACCGGCCCTTGGTAAGATAAAGTTTATTTTAATTTTAACTGACTTTTTTTCTAAGTGGGTTGAAGCAGGTCCTTATCAGTAGATCAGCGAATGTGAAGTGGTAGATTTCTTGTAGGAGAACATAATTTGCAGATTTGGAATACTAAAAGAGATAGCCTGTGATAATGGGCCATAATTTATAGGAAAAAAGATCACAAAGTTCCTTGAAAATCAAGAGAATCACATCTTCACCCTATCATCCGAGTGCAAATGGTGTCACAACCAAATTCTGTACTAGGTCGAGACTGCACCCAACTCCACCGCTAGGCAAGCACACAAGTGAATCTACCATTTATTTATTCAGTTTTTAACATATTTTAATTACACCAATTTCATGCAACAATGATAAGTCTTTTTAAACAAGTTTCAACATAAAAATATATATAGTCTACTGCGATAGAATGGACAAGTACAATAGTACAAAAGTGCTACAAATCCCCAAAACCCGACATCACAAGTACATGATCAATCTAAGGAATATACCAACCATTAAGACTAATGTCTGATAGTAATAGACATAAATAGTAAATAATATAGAAGGAGACTCCGGTGCTACGGATCGTAGCAAGGCAAGCAGCTTACCCCTAAGTCTTCGTAATAGATCAGTTGCACGCCCGCATGACTACTGGTGGAACCTAGCTCAGTACCTGCACATCAGTGCAGTAGTGTAGTTAGAGTACGAAGAACAACACATACCCAGTAAGTATCTAGTCTAACCTCGAAGAAGTAGTGACGAGGGGTCGACTGGACACTTACTAAAGGTCGATAATAATAATGAAAGTGCATAAGGTAGACATGGTGTATAACAAGTATAAATGAGACAGATAGAAGAAACTATAATAATGCAACAGGAATCCATAACACATCACCAATATCTCATAGCTGGCCGTGAAGTCTCTAACTCAATTATGCCCAAACTGGAACCCGTTCCGATTATTTAGAACAAAATTGTCAAGGTGAACGATTCGATACAATAAGAATAATACTACTCAGTACTGCCAAGGCGAATGTCCCGATCCCATAAGAGCAGTGGTATTGCCGAGGCGAACGGCCTGAGCCCATAAGAGTTGTAATATTGCTGAGGCGAACGACCCGATCCCATAAGAATAGTGGTACTGCCGAGGTAAACGACCCGATACCATAAGAATATGATACTGCCGAGGCGAACGACCTGATCCCATAAGAGTAGAGGTACTGCCGAGGCAAACGACCCGATCACAAAAGAGTAGTGGTACTGCCGAGGTAAACGACCCGATACCATAAGAATATGATACTGCCGAGGCGAACGACCTGATCCCATAAGAGTAGAGGTACTGCCGAGGCAAACGACCCGATCACAAAAGAGTAGTGGTACTGCCGAGGTAAACGACCCGATACCATAAGAATATGATACTGCCGAGGCGAACGACCTGATCCCATAAGAGTAGAGGTACTGCCGAGGCAAACGACCCGATCACAAAAGAGTAGTGGTACTGCCGAGGTAAACGACCCGATACCATAAGAATATGATACTGCCGAGGCGAACGACCTGATCCCATAAGAGTAGAGGTACTGCCGAGGCAAACGACCCGATCACAAAAGAGTAGTGGTACTGCCGAGGAAAACAACCAGATCCCATTAGAGTAGAGAAGTTTACCTCGCTCGCGAAAGTACTTGCGATGCGAGAGGTCATGGATTTTTCATAGTTATTAAATATACCTTAAGTTTTCGTAGTTAGAAGGCTACATCTATACTTGCAACTTTAAATCCCTAGTCTTAGCTCTATTCATGACATTCAATACACAAGGTAATCATAACAGTACAATTAAAGTATGGCATGGATCTAAGTCTACCCGGACATATCATGAAATATAGCTACGCATAAACTATCGTCACCTCGTGTGTACGTAGCTCCCCACACAAGAAATACACCACACAATATACCTAAGGGGATGAGTTCCCTCTTACAAGGTTAGGCAAGAGACTTACCTCGCTCCAAAGCTCACTTCCGGTCCACAAATTCACTATAACGCCTCAAGTGGGTGCGAACAATCCGAAGCTAGCCAAATATTATAAGAATTAATCAATATATGCTCAAAAGCTCATAATTTAGCTATTAGAGTAATTTCCCAACCCAAATTAGAAGATTCTAAAAATTCGCCCCCGGGCCCACGTGCCTGGATTCCGAAAATTGTCGAAGATAATTATTACCCATAGACTCACGAACTCAAATATATATTTTTCACTCAATTACATAACTAATTTCATGGTCAAATTCAACTTTTACCAAAACCCTAGGATCTTCATGAACCATACAAGTTTTCACAATCTATCCGTGTTTAATCTACCTAACACACGTACAATTAACTTGGAAATGGGTGGAAGTTACTTACCTTAGGATATTGATAGAAATACCCCTCCAATGAGCTCTCAAAATCTGCCAAGACTAAGGGAAATTGTGATAAAAAAGGTCTAAGTCTCCGATTAAAAACCCCACTACCTGCAGCGATTTCCGCTTTTACAGACCTTGGGTCGCACCTGCGGCACCACACCTACGAAAAGATCAATCGCAGGTGTGGTCATAGCTGAGGCTGCCTCCTTTCGCTTCTGCGTATAGGCTTTCGCTTCTACAGAAAGCATGTCGCACCTGCGACCCACGCCTTGCTGGCCTTGCTTCGCATCTGCGGCCCCATCATCGCAGAAGCGATTTCGGTTATGTAGAACTTTTCCGCTTCTGGGGACCACTGTCCACTCACCCCAGGCTTCTTCTGCAATCACAGGTTTGCTTCTGTGAGCTCACACCTGCGGCCAAAATCACGCAGGTGCAAACGCATCAGAACTGGAGCACCAGCAGTCCCCCATGCAAAACTTTCAAGTCTGGTTCCAATCCGTTTTGCAGCAGGCCCCCCGGGACCCCATTTAATCACACTCACACATCCAACAACATAACACATACTTTATCGCACGATCGAAAATCCAAAATAACATCTAGAAATAAAAATCGGACTCCCAAACACATGAATCAAATTATGAAACTCTAAAACTTCTAAAAGCATTTCCGCGCGTCCGGTTCCTATCAGATCAACTCAGAATGACGCCAAATTTTGTGTGCAAGTCTTATATCATCATACAGAACTATTACCAGGCTTGGAATCCTAAACGGAGCTCGATATCACCCAAATGTACTCCAAACCAAACTTACAGAACTTAAAAACCTTCAATGTGGTAACTTGCAGCATTAAGCACTGAAACACTCACGGGTCATCCAAAACCCGATTCGAACACGCGCCCAAGTCCAAAATCATCATACGAACCTATTGGAACCTTCGAATATCGATTTCGGGGTCGTTTACTCAAAATATTGACTCAAGTCAACCTTATCCATTTTAAGCCATTATTAAGGTACTAAGTGTTCCGATTTCAACCCGAACCCTTCCAATATCGAACTGACCATCCTCGCAAGTTATAAAACAGTAAAGGAACATATGTAGTGGCTTAATTAGGGAAACATGGATCTAGAAAGCAAAACAACCGGTCAAGTCATTACAAATGGTCAAGTTAAATCATCGAACAAAGTACCGATTTCAACCCGAACCCTTCCAATATCGAACTGATCATCCTCGCAAGTTATAAAACAGTAAAGGAACATATGTAGTGGCTTAATTAGGAGAACATGGATCTAGAAAGCAAAACGACCGGTCAAGTCATTACAAATGGTCAAGTTGAATCATCGAACAAAGTAATTATACAAAATCTCAAGAAAAGGTTGGAAGCGGCTAAAGGTAAATGGCCCAAGGAACTGGCTGGAGTGCTATGCGCGTACCGAACAATGGCCAAATCGAGTACAGAAGAAACTCCTTTTTCCCTTGTGTACGGAGCATAAGCCTTAATCCCGGTAGAAGTAGGAGAGCCTACCTTGAGATATTTCCAGGCAAGTGAGGAGACGAACAATGAAGCAATGTTAGTCAACTTGGATCTACTCGATGAGCGCAGGGACTTGGAACATATAATAATGGAAGCCCAATATAAGAGAATGGAAAGATATTATAATCGAAGATCCAACCTCCATTATTTCAAAGTGGGAAACTTGGTTCTAAGGAAAGTAACTCAAATCACCCTGGAACTCAACGCAGGGAAGCTAGGTCCAACATGGGAAGGCCACTACCGGGTTTGAGCTGTCACCGGAAAAGGTTCATACGAGTTGGAGAATCGGGATGGAGAAAAGTTGCCAAGCAACTGGAATGTGGCACACCTCAAGATATATTATTGCTGACAAACATCAATTGTACTGAATGTATGTGCTACACTCTTTTTTCCTTCGTCTAGTTTTTGTCCCAATTAGATTTTTCTAGCAAGGTTTTTAACGAGGCAGCAACGGAAAGCATACTACGAAGAAAGTTTTAACAACAACAATAAGACATTTAATAGCAAGGCATGCAAGCGAAGAACCACTCCAGAGCGGTTAGATAATCTTTGGATCGATAGAAAAATTCCCACCGGGAAAGTGAGTTTGCTATCAAGGAAAGGTTACCCAACTGTTCACGAGTGCAAGCCACTAGAGGATTGTTAGATAGTCTTTTGCTCGATAGCATAAATTCCTAAGGGGAAGCAAAGTTTGTTACCGAGCTGAAGATTGTCTTGAAATTCATTAGTGGGGTCCTCGAAGGAGCAAAACTTCCAGTGTTCCAATTCATATTCTTCGCATTTGAACACTAGGGGGGATGATATGAGAATACGGCAACAAAGAATGCCACATCAACCGGAACACAGAAATCGGGAACATAGTTATGTCATCGGGATCGGGGATTGCGTGGCCAGCCTCATAGAAACAAGTTGTACAAGTTAGCCACAACAAATAACAATTTATTTTTAGCATAACGAATGCTTATGTACTTTTTGAAAAGGAAGGAATAAAGTAAAGTCCTTTTATTTCCCATCTTGTTTCTTATCTGACCGATGACTTGATTTTATTATTTGAAAGTTTAACAAGTACTTCAAATGCTAGTGCCGTGATGAATATGAGACGTCCTCTTCAAGAGCACCGTAAACATAAGAGGGCCCTCTCTTATAAAAACCCTCACGATAAAAGTTTATTTCGGAAGAACTTTTGCCCGAAATCCAAATGCTTTCGGGAGAAAAATACACCCAATGCCTTACATAATAAGACGCAAACAGTAAAACTTGTGCAGAACACTTAAGCAAAAAAGAATGTAAAGATTACAACTTGCATAAATGTTCAAATGAAAGAAAGACTCATGTAATAATTGAGCTAAAGATGTCTTTATTCACAATAAACGAGTCAAAGCGACACAAATACAAAAGTTGGAAAAAGAAAGAAAAAGCTAAATTGCTGCATCTCCGGAACCTGGAGGAAGAGAAATATCCGCGCTGCTAGGGGAAGTGGGTAGATCCGCCGATGGCTTAACATCTTGGACCTCATCAGTTTGGCCTTCAACATCTTCGACTTCTGTATCCTCTTCAATTCCCGATGTTTCGAAATCGGAACTAGAAGAACCAGAAGTATCATGCCCTGCGGGGAGACCCCTTTTAGCAGTCTACTCAAGCTCACGGGCCTTAGCGATTTCGGCATCAACGTCAATGATACGCGATTTAGCCTCTTCCAAGGTTTTTCTCCTCATACTGTACATACCATAAGTTTTCTCAACAACGATGGAAGCCGCTCGGTGCTTAAGTTCTTCTTTGAGTTGGGTAACCTTGGTAGGAAGGTTTTCCCGGGAGGATCTAATGGATATGAGGCTAACATCGAGGTCACGGATAATTGAGGTAAAAATCCTATTGTGCTTAATAGATTTCTTACATTTCTCCTCCAATTGGGCATGTTTCACCCCCGCAGTATCAAGCTCTTCAATTTTGGAGTTCAAGGCTATCTCTAAGTTGGTCAATCTTTCAGCAGAGGCAACCTCGCGATTGGTTGCAGCAAGAACGACACTATGGACTAAGCCTATTTGGCCTTGGCCTCATCAAATTGAACCCTCAACGGGCATATCTCTTGGCAAAGGGTTTTCACTTCTTGCTCTCTTTGCTACAAACGAGTCGCCAATATAACGGCCTCAACAACTTTGGCTTCTAATTCTGAAAGGCGAGCAGCGGTTTGCTCCCGCTCAGCCAAAAGTTGATCCCGTGCAGAGGTTAATTCTTTTTTTTCCTGAAACAACCTCTAGAGGCCCTCAGAAGCAAGGAAATTGGCCTTCAAAATAAGAAAAGGAAAACTCGGGATATTTTCAGTCAAAACCAGAAGAAATTAAAAAAAAGTGAAGAACGTACCGCTGTGGCGTTGCGAATGGTATTGTTCAACAAGCACTCTCCCGAGAGAGCCTGTATCGTTTCCCAATAATTTTCTGAAGCCAAAGTCTTCATATAGTTAGTAAGTTCCATCGGCCGATATAGCAAATTGCATCCGGTGGAGACCGAGAGAGTAACGCTCCTCCTCCTTTGCGGATCTTCTGAGGGGGAGCATAATTTTGCCCCAAACTCCCATGAACTGGGTATTAGGGGAGAAGAACACCCTATTCTCATGTAGATGCGGCCGATGGAGATGATGTAGTAGTTGTTGGTTGAAGAGTTGATGAAAGTGAAGATGATGTAGCAGTTGCTGGTGTTGGTGAAGATGGATATGAAGCTAATGGTGTTGAAGGGTGAGAAGCAACTGCAACAAACGCAATGCTGGTTGCTCATCAACCGAAGACGACATGGACCTAGTACTCAGCCCCACAATACCAGGTGCAGCGACTAGGATCCGGAAGCGGGAGTTGGCATTTTCCACCATTTCATACTCCCCCCAAAGCACCAAGACATCGTCCTCGGTTGGTGTAACTAATTCAACAGATTGAGCGGTCTGTTGAGTTGAGGAAGGTCGTCATCTTTTATGTAGAGAAGCTCCCTCCTCGCTAGCTTCTCCATCATCGTCAATCATCACGGTATCTATGGTCGGCCCAGGTGGAGGGCTCGTCACCACGACTTTCGTAGATGACTTTGGGGCAGCATTCTTCGCCGTCTTATTCTTTTCCTCGACTAGGGAGAAACGCCTTCTTTTTGGTTGCTTATTCTCCAGCCGAGGATTCCGAGAAGAAGCACTTTCTCCAGAAGCAAGCCCAGAGACAACTGTATGTGAAAAAGCTTTTTGCAGCAGCCTCGCCACATCAGCAAGATCAGCAAAAATGTCCTCCTCGGGGAGGACAACGTAGCCTCGGGGTAGACCTATATTCAACAGGAGAAAAGAATTAGATAACTTTCTTATAATAGCCACATCAGCAAGATCAACCAAAATGTCCTCCTTGGGGAGGACAACGTAGCCCCGGGGTAGACCTATATTCAACAAGAGAAAAGAATCAAATAACTTTCTTATAAGAAAAGATAAGGACATGATGAGTAAAACTTACCATGATTTTTGGCCTTCCACCCATATTTCAGGGACAGCTCTTTTCACGAGCGGGTTTCGGGTGTAGTAACGTCCAAAACTATTTTGAACCCATCTGTCCAAGCCCTCAACCCTAGGGGGAACCCACCGAGTAGCTGAGACATGTAAGGAAGAAAAGTTATAATACTGAGAATATGATCTTTGACAAGAGTAGAAGCAAATTGTATACTTACGAGTGCGGTTCCACAATTTCGGAAAGGAAGGTGCCGAGGCCGGGATGATGTCAGTGGTGGTAATGGAAACAAACCGTTCGATCCACCCACGATCGTTATCATCATCCATGCTGAATAGCAATGCATGGTGACCTTTTTTGCTAAAGTTGATCATCCCGCCATGGAAGATCTTGGGGGAATAAAGGTTCATCACATGAGCTAAAGATAGCTCCTCCCCCGTTTCCTGGCACAGGCGCCGAAGGCAAGCAATCGTCCTCCACACGGAGGGACTCGCTTGTGCCAAACACACTTGGTAGCAGAGGAAAAACTCCTCAATGATGGAGTCAAGCTCTCCACTCAGAGAAACTGTCCCCAAAGTGAATGGATACGTATAGAAGTACGAAAACTCCTACTTAGGTAAGGTTACCCACTCCGCCAGGTCAGGAGAGATAATGTTTAAATCCTATTAATGACAATCTATCTTCACAGCAGGAATGCTGAAAGGACGGATGGAAGAATGTTATTTTCTAACGGCCGATGTACAAGGGCTAACAGAAGGAAATTTCTCTTCAACGTATTTTGTTGGGAAAAGAATTCTAGGGATGATGGTGCTCACAGTTGGAGGAGTGGCGTCCTCAACTTTGTTTTTGTTCTTTGAGAAATTGGTATTTTTTGAAGAAGAAGCCATTGTATGTTATGGAAGAAGGAAAAACTTTTCTCGTTTGAAGGGAGTTAAAGAAAGGTTGAAGAACAAAATTCAAGTTGAATGAAGAGAGTTTGAGAGAGTTTGGAGAATTATGGAGTATGAATGAAGGAGGTTGATACGTATAAGTAAAGGTTTAGGCGGCTAAATTCGTGGCCATGATTACCTTGATAACCGGCAAAAGTAAGACTGAATCGTGGGATGGCGCGTGTTCGGGGCATTAAATGCGGAGAGACATGCGTCTAATCAACCATCAGAAGATTTTTAGAGGGGATCAAAGAAATTTCCGCCAAAAAGAATATTTCTATCAACTTTCCGTTGATACAAAGTTATGTCACCAAAAAGTAGGGTGACTATATGTATAGTGTAAAATATGTTATGCCAAGTGGTTGCATAAGAAAGTAAAGCATGGAGTCAAAAGAAGAGGATAGTTAAAACTAAAGACAACTGTTCCATTTGTCACCGGAAAGAATGATGCTCATAAAGATGCAATAAATACCTGCCACTCGGTAGCATTTAATGGAGAATATTTCGTAACATTTAGTACACTTCCCGTTCCAAAGAATTTTTAATTTATATTGACCGTTACACATTCTTCAATGGCTCTCATAATTGATATTAGGGAAGGGCATGATTCTAGGACCTTGTTCCCTAGGTGCTGCTATAAATAGTGAGCTTTGTAATCATTGTAAAGCACACAAAAATTCCTGGAAAACTTATGCTATAATCAATTCAAAGCTTTATACAATTTTATCTTCTTACTCCTTTATTTCATTACTGTTGTGCCCGAAAGCCCTGCTCCCTGAATTATTATTTCTGTTGTTTGGTCTTCATTTTAAGGCTAAGTATTGCGTATTTATTCAGTTATTTTATTATTTTAGAAGAGAATTAATACACTTGTTTAGAAAACACGTATAAATTCAACTGTACTATTTTACGGGTAAACAAATATGCTTCGTCCTTGCATGATACGTGGTGTTTTTTCTCAAGTCTATTTCTTTTTGACTATCACAATAGACTATATATTTCTTCTAGTGCAATCCAAGTTCTTGAAGAAACCATTTTTTCCATACCATCTCTTTTCCAGCTTCCGTAGCGGCAATATACCCTACTTCAGTTGTAGAGAGTGCGACGCATTTCTGCAATTTCGACTGCCATGATATAGCTCCCCCTGAAAATAGGAACATGTATCCAACAGTAGATTTACGATTATCAAGATCACCTGCCATATCAACATTTTGGTAACCCTTCAAGATTGGATCAGATTCTCCAAAACACAAACATTCTTCAGAGGTACCTCTCAGGTACTTGAGTATCCACTTAACTGCTTCCCAGTGTTCTATTCTAGGAGTTTCAAGGAACCTGCTAACAACACCAACTGCATGGGAAATATCTGGTCTGGTGCAGACATCAAGCTTCTGACTGCTGAAGAATAAGGAACTATATCCATGCTCTCTTTATCCTCCTTTGTTGTAGGACACATCTTGTTGCTTAACTTCAAATGACCAGTAAGAGGTGTACTGACTGGCTTAGCACTCTTCATGTTGAGGCATTCCATTACACGTTCAGTGTATTTCTTATGAGATAGCCACGACTTTCTGCATATTCGGTCTCGAACAATCTTCATCCCTAGAATTTGTTGTGTTGGGCCCAAGTCCTTCATATCAAATGACTTGGACAAATCTCTTTTCAATATCAATCAGCTTTTTGTCTTGTCGTACAATCAACATGTCATCCACATACAATAATAAAATAATGAAGTTGTGATCACAAAATCTTTTGAAGTATTCACATGGATCATAATAGGTCTTTATGTATGTTTGACTTTTCATGAATGAGTCAATCCCATAAAGACTCTTATTGTAATGACCCGGCCGGTTGTTATGAGAGAATTATCCCTAAACCCCTATTTATTACTCCCTTTACTTCAGTTAGTGGTTATGTAACTTGCCGGGAGGATTTGTTTTTGGTTTCAGAGTGAAATGGGACATATAGTCCATAAAATGGAGGTTTAAGTTATAGGAATTGAACGTAGATCAAACTATATGAAAACAACCCTGAAATGGAATTTGGAAGGTTCCTATAGCTCCGTAGGGTGATTTTGGTCTTAGGAGCGTGTTCAGATGTTGAATTGGAGGTTCGTAGGTCATTTTAGCGTGAATTGGCGAAAGTTGGAAATTTGATGAATTTTTGGAAGTTTGATCGGGAGTGTACTTTTTGCTATCGGGGTCAGATTCTAATTTGGGAAGTTGGAATAGGTATATAATGTCAATTATGACTTGTGTGCAAAAATTGAGGTCAATCAGACTTGATTTGATAGGTTTCGGCATCATATGTAGAAGTTTGAAACTTTAAAGTTAATTAGCCTTGAATCGATGTGTAATTCATGTTTTTAGCTGTGTTTTATGTGCTGTAAAGGCTCGACTAAGTTCGTGTGATGTTTTAGGACTTGTTGATAGGTTTGGTTGAGGTCCCAGGGGACTCGTGTGGATTCCGGGTGGTTAACGGACTAGAATTGGACTTGTGAGGATTGCTGAAGCTGG
Organism: Nicotiana otophora; assembly: GCA_000715115.1. Classification (NCBI taxonomy): domain Eukaryota; kingdom Viridiplantae; phylum Streptophyta; class Magnoliopsida; order Solanales; family Solanaceae; genus Nicotiana; species Nicotiana otophora. The sequence goes on along the minus strand of AWOL01S0042193.1, from coordinate 53,129 downwards.
GCATCATTTGGTGTAATCGTACCTACGGAGCCCCATTGCAGGTGCGAGCTTGAAGAAGCGAGCAATGGGGCGCAGGTGTGGTCTGGAAGGAAAAATGCCAGAGATCGCAGGTGCGATGTGGAGACCGAAGAAGCAGAGTTGCTCCTGCATAAGATGGAATGCAGAAGCGGAAGGCCAGGAAGGCTAGGAAGGCCATTGATCGCAGAAACGGGGGCGCATGTGCGGTCCTTTTGCTCGCAGAAGCAGGATTTTGGAATTAAGTAAAGTCCACACCTGCGATGTTTCTTCCGCAGGTGCGGGGTTGCAGATGCGGTGGAGCCCTCACAAAAGCGAAATCGCTTGGAAGAAAAAAGGGAAATTATGAGGGTTTGATCGCCATTTTCATTTTGGGACTTGGAGAGCTCGGACTGAGGCAAAAATTGGGGGATTTTCAGAGTAAAATATTTGGGTAAGGATTATACACTTGTTTTTGATTAATATCTACTAACCCATCGTTAATTTCATCATTTAATTAAGGATTTGGGTTGATTCCGAGACGTGGGTCGGGGTCGACATTTTGGGCAGAATTTTCCATTCTTTGCTAAAGTCGTAGTTTCATTATTTAAATTAGTTTCTTATAGTTTTATTCACTCTATGTAATTTTTTTTTGCTAGATTTGGGCCATTCAAAGTTGGAAAGTCGAGGGAAAGGCATTCTTACCGATTGATTGAGCGATATTTGAGGTAAGTGACTTGTCTAACTTTGTGGGGTGAGGGGGGGATACCCTTAGGATTTGGTACTGTTGTAACACTTTGTGATATGTGAGCGTCGTGTACGCGAGGTAACGAGTGCGTACATGGGATAATTGTGGAAATTTCGGTTGTTGCTGAGTTGCTCTCTTTTAAATTCCTTAATTGAGTTACCTTAGTATATGTAGTGACTAAATTTAGCTTAGTATCGCATGTCTACGTGCCTTAACTCTTACTTGCAATTTGTGCAACATGCTTTTACCTGATTTTCCTTGATTTGAACTAAATCTTTAACTGTAAGATCCTTGCTGTAAATTCGTGTTT